>KZ309620.1:226293-265212 GCA_000376725.2 Ladona fulva
CTGAACTGGATACCAAGAGACGTGAAGAGACCAAGAAGAAGACCAAGGGACCGATGGAACAGAGACATCATTCAGTATTTAGGGGTAACATGGCAACGATAGGCTCCGAATAGAGAGAATTGGAAAGCGATTGGGGAGGCCTACATCCGACGTCGAATTGAAAATGGCTGATGATGATGATATATATAGTTATTGACATTTAATGTCGATTAAATATATAACTTTTGGGAAATAAAATCTCACTGGCGGCATTCCGTGAAACATCTCCACAAAGCGGATATCTTCAACTTGTAATGAAATACCAGATCAATACTAAGGAAAATATAGGCATTATGCTGCCTGCATGATAAAACATGCCACCTTTTGGCGGAAATTTTTTTTTTCATTTGAGTTTGCTAGTTCGGTTCTTAATCTCTCTCCTAACTCAAATATTTATAATAAAACTTTGTTGTAAGTTACGTAAATTGGGTTATCCCTTTTACATTATGCACATCGGCATTTCATTCCTTTGTATAAGCTCAAGGATACAGCCAAATATTAATTTCAATTCCAAGAAGGAGTTGTCGTATTAATTGTAGTATATGTTAACGATATGATTTATTATTTGTAAAATTTTAATAACAATATACCTTAATGATCCACGGCTCAATGCAATCGGACTGTTCCCGTCAAACTGTTTAGAAAACAGGCTGAGGATTCAATCTTTCTATGCGGCACTTGCCCGAATAAAAAAAAAACAGTCTTAAAGATACTAGGAAGACAACTTTAGAGATAGACATGAAACAAATAGAAAAGGCTATACGAACAACAAAAAGTAAAAAATCGCAAGGGCCAGGAAATATAAATCCGGAATTTGTCAAATGTGGCACTCATAAATTAAAGGTGATGCTTAAAAAAATATTTGAAAGATGTTAAATGGGGAACCTACCCCCATGGAGTGGCGAATCTCATATATTACCCCAATATTTAAAAAAGGTTCCAAGAAAGATCCAAAGAATTACTGTGGAATAGCAGTAATACCCACGATTGGCAGAATCTATTGTAGGATTTTGAAAGACCTGATTGAAAACCAAATTAAAGAAAAACAACCTGAGGAACAATCTGGATTCAGAGCAGGAAGATCTACAATAGGCAATATTTTTGCAATTAAAATTGCAGCAGAAAAGAGAATTCAAAGAAACCTTGAAACACATGTAACACTGATAGATCTCGAAAAAGCTTATGATAGTGTTCCAGTACAAAAATTATTGGAGGAGTTGGAAAATTTTGAAATTAATCCAACCTTAATTAACGCGTTGATGCTACTCTATAGGGAAGAGGAATGCTACGATAGAGAGAAATGGAAGCTGAGTGAGGGAAAACAACCAACGGCAGTTGTAAAACAATTATATATATATATATATTCGATTGAGTAAACAACTTTGTAGGACTTTTCTCAAGTTTTAGCTTACGTGAGCTGCTACTTAACACAAAGGCTCAAGTGAAATTGGAAACAGACAAATGCAAGAATTTGAATTTAACAAAGGGGTAAAACAAGGGACGGGGTGTATACAAGCGTATTCATGCTACACTCACACACCCTATTATATTACACACAACATAAATCAGGAACAGGAATTGACCAACAAGGACCATTCTATGATAAGACCAGTCAGATGTGCGCTTTTGCCGATGTTGCAGTCATTAAATCAAGAACGAAAAGGAAACTAATAGAAGTATATGAAAAGCTGCAATCAAAAGCAGAACAGATAAAGGCTGGGAATAAAGCATTTTGTGATAATTAGCACTTTCTTAAAGCAAGTTAATATCAAGGAACACAAAGACTCATATACACTGATAAGTACAGTTGTGGTGTATGGTGCAGAAACATAGTCCTTAAACTCAAAAGAATTTAATATTCGGAGGATTAATGAAATAAAAATACTTAGGAAGATATACAGACAATTTATAGAAAAAAGTGTGTACAGAATCCGCTATAATTAAATAAATTTACTGAAGGAGAAGATTTAGTAAGGTTTATTAAGGCCCACAGAACAAAGGTTAGGACATATTGAAGGGATGAACGAGACAGCCAAAGAGGATGCTATATGGAAAAATAAATGAACCAAAAAATTAGAGGAAGACCCAGGCTGACATGGTTAGAAGATGTACGTAAATATTATTAAAATGAAGGATCAAAGAGCAACGGAAGTGGAGAAAAAGGATTAAAGTAAAGCTCTTAAATATCCCAGTGAGAAAATCATAAATTGGAAAATAATTTGATTTCCGTTGCATTCATAACACGTCAGCACCGAAGTCAAAATGTATTTATAATATTAAATTGACGTCCAAAAGTCTTGATTAAATTCCCATTTCCCATGGAATACTGTGCAGTATCGAAAATCAATGTGGAAAAGAAGCTATGAATGAAATAGCGACTGCCAATTCACAAGCTTGGTAATGAGATCTACGATAAAGTACTTAAATTCGAATTTATAATTATAAGCTCCAATAATCAGTGAAATCGTCTTTTTGGGTTAAAACGTCTCAAGCGTTTTCTCTTAATTCAACAGCGAGGACAGTATGGTTCGCTAAATTACGATATTTTCATCCCATTGTACAGAACTTTATTATGCTATCATTAATAGTTAATCAACAGCAACAAAGACAAAGGAGTAAGGATATAATTTTGAAAGTCAAATAAATAGAAACTGAATTCGGCGATCGGAAGAAAGCGGAATATATTTTCGTATGCTATCGAACAGTCGTAAACACTTTCTCAAAATTTGGAAGCCAATCAAATTCTTTGAAAAGTATGACTAAATGTCTATCTTTCCTGACCTGCCATCGGTTTACTTTAGCAAGAAGAAGGTTTATTTAAAATTAAAGATTTCAGCGAAGATCAAATATAAGGTTCATTAGGGTAAACGGTTGAAAATAAAACTGAAGACATAGGATTGCCTAACGAAAGGCAAACAGAATAAAGAGCAATATGGAAGTCATTTAAATCGGAGGAGATGCTTACCAAAAGAAAGAGGTAAGGATGAGAGTTGCACTCGTGGCTGCGACTGCTTCAAATATGGCGACAACAGATCGATTGGAGATTGGCGCTGCAGTCGACGGTGAGGCAACGAACTTATGTCTCCGAGAAAAGTCGCGAAGACTGCGATATTAATTCGATTGCAAATTGACTATGAATAGATAAATAAAGAACGATGACCGTAGTGATATTAATTTCCTGAGGTAATCGATTTGTAATGATTTCGATTTATCGAAAGGACATTTGCATGCGTGTATACAAAGAAGTGGAATCATATGTTGTTCGTGGGGCAGCACGAAAACCCCATGACACTCGGCCCCACACGAGTGTCATCATACTTCCTTGGCATCGAACATGCCGTGACATCCCAATTCTTCAGACACTGCAATCTATATCCTCATAAATACCCTACATGCCGCATTTCGGTGTGTGGCAGAGGGTGTAACACCGAGGTCCGAGTTACCTCTTTAGCCTATTTTATCGCTAAAGGAGAGAATGAGTCCCTACTTGCCCTCTCATGTCTTTCTCTTATTTTACGCTCTTTGTCGGATTGACAAAGGCAATATAATATTATAATAGGGTAGGGCTGAGTTTAAGTAACATAGACACCCACATAAATACGTATGATAAAGTCCCACACGAAAAAAAGTGATATTAACGGAAACGTAAAGGTGGATGCAACTCCTGAGAAACTAAAGAGCGAGATGATAAGAGGATCAGATTTAATAAGCGAGACAAGAGATATAAAAATTATAGTCGTGAATTGTAGAAGCATTCGAAATAAGCAGGCGGAGTTGATTAGTCTTGCAAGAGGCACTTGCGCAGATATAATATTAGGAACCGAGAGTTGGTTATGCGAAGATATCTCATCGAGCGAGATTTTTCCTCCGGACTATGTCGTGTATCGAAAGGATAGACTGAGCAGAATAGGTGGTGGAGTGTTTATAGCAGTTAAATATCATTTGAATAGCCAACGCGAAGATCCTATAGTGAATACTACGAGCGAAATATTCTGTTGATCGGCTCTTGGAAAGAATGGAAGTAAAATTCTCTTTTGCTCCTTTTACCGCCCTCCCGATGGCGAATTCGATGGCTTAGACGACCTATCCGAGTTTTACATATAATTAGAGAGAAAATGAAGGACCCCATCATTGTTTTAGGAGGAGATTTTAACCTACCTCACATTAATTGGGAGAAAGTGACGTGTTCGAACTTTAGTAGAGAGAAAAGATTATCGCAGAAATTAATTGATACATTCTCGCTGCATGGCCTTGAATATAATCCTTGAACAAATTAACATGAATATTACTCGGACGAATCGTACAGGTCAAGGAAACATACTTATTTATTTACTATTTACTAGTCGCTTCTCACCCACACTTGATAACTAGTGTCGATATAGTTGACGGTATTTCAGTCCACGACGTAATAATGGCAGAAATGAAGGCAGTTATAATTAAATCCCTCAAACCGCCGAGGCAAGTATACGTATTTAGCAAAGCGAAATTTTCGGAGTTCAAGGATTATATTAACGAGAGAATGGATGATTTTTGTTGCTTTGTGGGTATAAACACAATCGATGATAGTTGGAATGAGTTTCTCCGCATTATCAAAGATGGATTAGCTAAATACGTACCGACCAAAAGCATGCGTGAGCGTAGGGAGCCACGATGGACAAAACCGAAGTTGCGAGCATTGCATAGGAAGCAGAGACTTATTCATTCCCGATTGAAGAAACTTAAAGCATGCGGAGCTAATTTTGAGTTAGAGCAACAAAAGTATAGAGAAATGCGAAAGCTAGTTAAGGAGGAAGCTAATAAAGAAATTCAGGAATATAGATCTAGAACCTTGTTAGAATCACTAGGAGGTGATCAGAAAGAATTTTGGTCGTATGTGCGTGAGACTCGTGGAGGTCAGTCTTCCGTACCCGGCTTAACTAACAAAGAAGGTATTATCATTAATACGTCGATAGAAAAGGCAAACTTACTTAACCAGCATTATCAAAAATGCTTCAACGTAGATAATGGTCTAGTAAACGAATTTGCAACGCGCGTTGATTCGGAAATGAGCCCAATTGAGTTATCAGTTGAAGGAATTGAAAAGTTATTGCGAGAGATTGACTGAAAAAAGGCGCCTGGTCCCGAAGGTATTCCCTCATTTGTAATAAAAACTTTAGCTAATGAGCTTGCTCTTCTTCTTCTCATCTTCTATCGGAAATCATTAGATGAGGGCACAGTCCCAGTATCATGGAAAAAAGCAAATCTAACTCCGGTTCCTAAGAAAGGTCGTACCCTAAAGCCAGATGACTATAGGCCAATTTCTCTCACCTCGATATTTTGTAAAGTTATGGAGCATATTATAGCGAGCTCAATAATGCGCTTTCTATCCCAGAAGGGAGCAATTAGTCATATCCAGCACGGGTTCCGCAAAGGTAGGTCATGTGAAACTCAGTTAGCCCTTTTTATGAATGACGTAACTAAGGCAGCAGATAAGGGTGGTAGAACAGACACAGTATTCCTAGATTTCAGGAAGGCTTTCGACACAGTGTCTCACGTAAAACTAATTCAAAAGCTAATTGCCTACGAGATCGACAAGAAAGTGGTCGGATGGATAAAATCTTTTCTCGTAAACAGATCTCAACGAATTGGATGGAATTTTATCCAGTGAGGTATATATCAACACTAAGGAAAAGAAAAACTTTGTAAGTTCCACAACTTTGTTTTAATTCCGACCGGTTTTGACCAAGGCTGGTCATCATCAGGTACCCAAAAGGAAGAAAAATGGATTCCTTGGAAACAATAGAAATCCTGTGCCATAAGAACAATATAACAAACAACTACACCTTCCCTGAAGATGGCGACAGAGGGCGTCGCCGAAACGTCGGTATTTACCGAAGAACTGACCCGGTTGTCCACCCGTGAAGACTTCTACAGCATTATTCACCGGGAAAACATCAAATCCTGCAACTACACCTTCCCTAACTCCTCTCCCCTTCTCTCCCTCCCCTCTAAATTCCTCCTCCACGACCAATCACTCCAAACCCCCTCCCCCTGACCCTCCCTCCCTTCTGCACTTAAATACGCTGTACTTCCCATGTAATGTACCTGATGATGACCAGCCTTGGTCGAAACCGGACGGAATTAAAACGAAGTTGTGGAACTTACAAAGTTTTTCTTTTCCTTAGTGTTATCATGGCGTTCCACCAAGTACAGCCTCTACATATTAATTTTAGGTATATATCACATCAGGAGTACCGCAGGGAAGTGTTTAGGGCCGATATTGTTTCTAATATATATAAATGACTTAGTGGATAATGTAAGGAGCACAGTTAGATTATTTGCCGATGACACTCTTATATACAGAGAGATAACATCAGAAGATGATAGCAGTATCCTACAGAAGGACGTAAAAGTTATAACAAGTTGGTGCAAAGACTGGCAGCTTGACTTGAAAGCTAAGAAGTGCGTTGCTATGGGTTTATAACTCGGGCAGTCACTTGGAGCAAGTGCCATGTTAGCACGATGTCTTAGTTAATAAATGTTACTGTTTGATTTTTTCTCAACTCTTGATGGTGACCTTGTACAGGTACTCAGTTAGACGTCATTGCAATTGCAATTTGGAAGTAATATAAAGCGGAGGAGATGCATAACAAAAGAAAGAGACGAGGAAATAAATAAATAGTTCATCCTCCCTCTTCACAGAAGGACATTTTCGGGAGAACTTACGCCGCTAATTTAAGTGCAGAGTGGCCAAAGAAAATTTATTAGATGAGTCTTGACGCTTTCCCGGTGGAATGTATGTGAAGATACTCTTCTCGGGCAGCTAACCGGGTGGCTTCTCGGTGGAATGCCGACGTTTCGGCCGCTATCACTGCGGCCATCTTCAGTAAACCTCTCTACATTTACATTTACATAAATACCCCGCAAACCGCCGTATGGCATATGGCAGGGGGTGTTAATACACCAAAGTCCCTAATTATTCATCCTATTTACGCGTCCAATACTATCTGGAATAAGAGACCAATAATAACTATCCGTTCGTGCAATAATCTCACGAAATTTTTTCAACGTCTGGTCTCGAAAATTGCGTTCGCTAAGCGAAGGAATCACTATGTTGCGTATTTCGTCATGTAAGTCACTAGGTACTCAGGAATTTCTCGAACAATCTGTGCCTAAACTCGAGTCTTCTATCGTCAAGAAAGTTCCAGCCGAGGGATTTAATCATATCTGATACACTGCTGTCGAACTTGTAGTCTCTTTTAACGAAACGAGCCGCTCTACGTTGTACGCCCTCTAGTTCTAAAATCAAACCCTTCTCGTGCGGATTCCACACCGCGCAGCACTACTCAAGTAACGGGCGAACTAGTGAAAAATAAGCTACCTCTTTGACACATGACTGACTGCCTCTAAGAACGCGATTACATAGCCTCAATGTCCTATCGGCTGACCCCATTATATCTCGTATATGCGTTTTATATGATAAATTACTACTGAAAACGACCCCTAAATATTTGTATTGACTCACGAATTCTAACGTTGAGCCGCTAATGTGATAGGGAGTTAGGCTCACAACTGCGGCCATCCTCAACCCTGAGGATGGCCGCAGTGCAAACGTCGGTATTCCACCGAGAAGCCACCCGGTTAACTGCCCGAGAAGACTATCTTCAAGATTTATTAGGTTAGGGAAAACGGATTGTTTTTGCAGCATTCACTTTATTTCCCTCGGGTGTCCCATATGGTTTCCGATGATTCGAATCCCCAAAAAACCAATATGCTTCACAAATTTGCTACTCTCTTAAAACATTTTCCAAATCATAAATGAATAATATCGCCAGTAAAGGGGAGATATTACGACTCTTTCCACAGAAAATGTTAGTGGAAGATACGACCGGTTTTGAGAGTTTGACCTCAGCTTTTACGAGTACCTCATCTCCAGCCTTCTAGTTCCTTCCTGAGGCACTCTAAACCGGTCCTCAAGTATATTTTATGATTTTGTGTTCGTTAAACTAAACACGAATCATAAACTTTAGCACGGTTCTGACGGAATCTCAGCACAGTGGAATTCCTCCAAAGTATTCCATCATCAGGAATGTAGCAAAACAACATATTTGCGATACATTTCCAGCCAATAACCGTGTGGAGTGGTGAAGATTTAGCCGATAAAGGAGAGAAAGTCCAAGGCTTTGGAAAACCCAATGCAGTGGTTTTTCCTTAGCCTTTAGAAACCGACTAAGTTGGAGGCAGAGAGTGGTGCCGTGGGTCACTCCATGGGGGAGGACATTACCTGCTCTCTTCCCATGTTAAAAATTTTCGAGATGAACTATGGACCAAATAGATGCCACACTCATTTTCTTAACCTTTTCCCTTGACTGTGGGGGAACACAACGTGTATAACCATGGATTTCCCCACAATAAGTATTGAGCTACTAACAACCTGGAGAATGTACCTGAAAGTGCTTCTAAAAAATCTGGCCATGGGTGGAATGCGTAGCACCTCTTTCGTTCTATCCTGTAGATCTATTCGTTATTTACTTGCTATACTCGTCAATAATAAAGAAGACGCTCAGGACCGACTGCGATGGAGGGTATCCAGTTGAAACCTGTCGGAAGACAGATTGCACTAAGAAGAACTCGTCAACTCCATGGGTGCTGTGGTCTTTGTAAATTATTGGTATAAAATGATGGAATGAGTAAAATAAATTTAGATGTAATTATTTTTCATGGTCTAAATTTCAAATCATACAACAGGTCAGTAATAAAGCTAACCTTAATAAGGACTTTGGGCACATTACGAGACTATTTGATTGATTGAGGAACGGAATAATGCCTAGTATTTTCGCTAATATTTCCGTACGAAATTTGAAAATGTCCTCCGCTTTCCGTATGTGCCGTTACGAAATGTCTTCCTTTTCCGATATTCAAGTTTTACATCAAAGCTCAGATCTAATGTTTAGACAAGCACTATCTAGGTGTATAAAACCATAACTAAAGCCAAACCCCATCATGATTGATGAGAATAGTTTTCCTGGGGGTTTCAGCATCGTAGAAACACAATGCACTTTGTTTCAGATCTCTAAGTCAAGCCGTTCTGAGATAAATAGGGGGACGGACAGACATTTGCTTTTTATACATATGATGTTTGTTAACACATCGATTTAGAATTCACTTTTTTATTACGCATCTTTCCGTTTACAGAGAAACCTAAGGAAGAGTTTCATCAATTTTTCAGTCTTCAGTGCAGCGAATATTTGGGTGATGATCCTTAGTATGCGCAACGTTATTAAAAATTTCAAGACGAAAAAAACAACAGTTCACTAAATTACTACCAAGTACCACTTGCTGTTCTCTCTCGTGTAGAAAATCCTTGATCCATTCAATTATTTCATTGTTGATACCTGCTAATTTTAGTTTGTAAATTACTTTGTAGTGGGGGACCCTGTCGAAAGCTTTCTTGAAGTCAAAGAAAATAGCGCCCACTTGCTTTTTACTTTCGGCAGACTTTAAGATATCATGGACGAATAGAGCTAGTTGAGTTTCGCATGATCGGTTCTTTCTAAATCCGTGTTGGTTCTTACTGAGAAAACGATTGCTATCTAAGAACTTCATAAGTGTGCTAACAACGAAGTGCTCCATTACTTTTCCGGAGAGTGAAGTTAATGAGATAGGCCTGTAATTTCCTGGGTTCTCCCTCAACCCACTTTTATAAACGGGCGTAACATTCGCTGACTTCCAATCTATTGGGACTCTACCTTCGCGCATGGACTTGGTAAATATAATTTTGAGATAAGGGGAGACGCTTTCTGCCATTTCTTTCAATACTCTAGCCGGAATACCCTCAGGACATGATGATTTGTTTGGCTTAATATTACGTAAGAGTTTTGCAATTCCATATAATTTCCATTGACGAGAGCGTATTAATCTCCGGAAGGGTATCTCTGCAACTGTCGCCCGTGAATACGCTTTGATAAAAGATATTTAATACACGAGAGCTTCCAGTCAGCCATCTAAGCTTGCTCTCGAAGAACCGCGATTAAGTAAGCAAAAGTAAGTACACGAGATATGAACATAGGCATAGGTGCCAACTAGATTTAGATTGATTCCCTTTGAGCCTCCAGTGGCGTATGGCAACTACCAGATAGCAACATCCTTCCTTTGTGTTTTTAACCTTTGAGAGATGTAACACGCTTCTCCTTTATAGCCTACCGTTTCCTCTGTTTTGTCGACCTTATTTATTTTACCACTGCCAAGATGCTGAGAAATGATCTTACACTTGCAAGTAAAATTACTTTGCAGGATAAAATTAAAAGCCAGCCATTGTGTTCAAGACATCGCACACTAGCTGAGAAAACTGGTGTACCAAAACCTACCATAGTGCGTCCCTTGCAACATGAGAATCAACTTCGTGAGGAATTGACATTATAAGAGGGACAAACAGGAACATCTAAAAGAAAATGTGACGTAAAGGACCCAGAAGTTGAGGAAGCAATAAATCAGTGGCTTTCCATAGTTAGTGGGCGATGCGTGAATAATCCCTCGTTATGACACAAGGTTACCGTTGGATGTGGAAGTAATAAAAAGTTTAAAAACATTGTATGGAGGAAAATTAGTTAATCATATTCTAGAATTCGTCGATGAAAACCTATTCACGAGTACCTCAACCGGTAAAGAGAAAAGTGGAAAATTCCATTTTGCAAGGAATACAGTTTGTCGCTGACAGCTGGAGAGCTATGAAAACCAGCACCATACAAAACTGCTTAGCTGTTAGTGGCTTGAAACCTTTGGAGATTCCGAAAAATTTGATCATTCAGGAAAATGAGGACATATTAACAGTTCAAGTAGTAAATAACAAAGAATTTTCTACAATCGATGACAATTTACTATGTTACGATCAAAACGAAGACTGCGAATACTCAATGCGACGTTTAATAATTGGGAAGTAAACTACATCCATAATGAACATACATACATTACGCAGAATTTTCTACAATAATGACAATTTACTATGCTACAATCAAAATGAAGACTGTGAAAACTCAGTTGTCGATGGAATTAAATTGAAAAACAGTGATGAAAAAGAAGAAAGTGATGATCCACCTATGCTTGTATCTAACCGAGAGGCAAAGGCATTTATATGCGGGCTACAACGTTATTTTATGCAATAAGGAAACGAAGCGAGCCCTACATCCGCATTGAATATTTGTGTAGATTTTATAGAAATGAAAACTTCCAAAAACAAAAGACAGATCACTCTTGACGGATCTTTGAAGAAAAAGATTGTGAGTACATAGCTATCTATTATTTCCTTAACAATTTATAATTAGCTATAAAAATAATCAAATAATTTTANTGGATAACATAATTAACAGGTGCTACAGACGGGATATACATATAAATATATATACTGAAATTCAATACCTAAAAATGGTGTTTTATTCTTTTCCTAGAATGTAATTCCTCAGAGTGAAGGCGGTGAGGCAGGTAGCGAAGGCAGTATGAGAGGCAGATATTAATTATTATTTATAATTATTTTATTTATTATAAATATATCAAAATGTCTTAGTCCCAATTAAGCGGAATTGAGCGTATTCAATTGTATAGTTCTTTCGGTCTTCGCAAGATGCCACTACTTGCAGGAAATCTTAAAACATCAGATAGAATACGGTGTAGATTTGTTTTCCTTCGACGGGGTAGCACCTCAGTGCACATTTATTGCGGATTGTTGGAAGCATTTGTAGTAAACAATAGATATTTACATAACTGTTTCCAACGGTCTTCATTTGTTATGTCAAAACAATATTCAAGAGTAGCAGTCATTTTTCGACTAAAGATCTCAGTCTATACGGTTATATATCCCCGTATTGACCGGAAATTCTAATTCGAATTTCCGGTCAATAATTGCGTTCTCTTTCAAGAAGTTCTTACGGAAAATGTTTGTCCTATCATCTGATTTAGACACACCAAGTGTGATTCCCAGACGACAGGAAAACATATTGCGAGAAAGGTTTAAACTTTTCGAAATGAACATAAATGTATTGTTTGGCTTCGGTAGAATATCCGATATCTAAAATAACTTGGGATAGCATAAAAAGATGCGACAACAATACCGGTTTTTATGGATTTTTAAACCTGAATGTGCGATGAAAAGAGGGATACACTTGAGCAGTACTCAATGATACACGTATGGGATGAAAGCTGTGCTTCATAAGAGCTTATTAAAAATTGCTAACAACATAGAAAGACGGAGGCAAGGTTAAGGTTGTTTACTAAATTCAGAGAGAGCGAAGTGAAAGGTACGACGCCACCTCAATTCAGACAATGACAGTAAAATAGGGAGAGCAATGAACGCATAAACTACTTCTTTCGTCGATAAGCACAGTAAACAGGTTGACTAATATGCTTCAGCTGCCAAAAATAAATGAGGACGTGGGAGAGGAAATCCGAGAGACGAATCAGAAGCGTCGATTGAAGGATTTGTGAAAAATCGGAAGATAAATATGGCGACGGGTGGAATCGATCAGCGGTAACGCGCATGCGCCAACGGACCATCGATCCATTCCATCTTAAATGGGAGCATTGTATTTATGTAGCCAAGGCGCAACATGTTTATAATCCTCATTATTGCGTCGTTAAGCGACTTTATAGCGGTAGTTCTTCATTGTTTGCAACAACACTGCTTACAACGAGCACCTCATTGTTTGTTTTACAGAGGAAGACGCCCGCGACTGCTCATCTGAAAATCTTACTGATATTAAAAATTTTCTGTTAGAATTGCGTAATAATTTAAGCAGCCGACCAAGTTTACAAGATGAACATTGAAACGGAAAGGCAGAGTGGAATCACAGTGATTTGCTTAGGCACTTCGTATGGCACGACGCACAGCTTTCATTCCATATGTAATGGGATGAAAGATCCTTTCTTCTCATAAAAGGTTAAAAAAAAAACAAAAGGAAAGAAAGATCTTTCATCCCATGTGTAACGGTTGTAAGAAGAGACTAATTAGTCTCAATCTCGCCCATAAATAAAGACGATTTATAATTATTATTATGTGTGTATCATTGAGTATTGCTCAAGAGTATCCCTCTTTCCATTGCACATTCCGGTTTAAAGATCCATAAAAACCGGTATTATGGTCGCATCGTTTTGGTATGTGCACACACAAGATGAGGACCTTGGGAGGACACTAAAGAGAACAGCTCGGATTCGAACTGGCGACCATCGGAAGTCGTCCCTTTATGACGAGGGAAATAGGACGAAGTCTATAAAAAAGAACAGGAGGGTTAAAAAAATGAAGAACGACTGTGAAACTTGGAGCCCTTAAAGCCTTATTTATAAAACGTGTAAATATTTTAGAAGCATCTCCGTATGTTAATTTTGATAAACCTAGCCATACCACATTTGATACCACAGCCATCAGGACCTTTTACTTATTAAAAAATGTACATCCAAATCCAAAGAAGAGAATTTGGCAAATATCAAATATTGTCTTTTAAAAGAAAACAATCTCTCACAAGGAAAAAAATCCAACTATTTGTAAATTTGGAATTATATATTCATAGGTTTTTGCTGCGGTTAATTACGTGCATTCATTCATGAATGTTTTCAAGGAATAATGACAGATGGAAATGTACGAACCAGAGACCATACGGTACATACCGAAAGTTGATCTTTCTGAGGCGACGTCGAAAATTTCCTTCAGGGAAGACGGCTACGAGATTATACCTATTAAAGCTCACAAACATAGCTTTCAAACCTTTGATTTCCGCCAACTATTTTTAGATTTGAAGGCAGAATTGTCCTCACCTGTGGATATCTGCATTCCTTTTACTTCCAGCGGGAGATTATTATCTCGGCTTTACAATATCTATGCAAGACCCTTCTGACAATAATATTTGTATAAATTGTACTGTAGATAGTTATATACGTATAGAACTGTATTGTAGCTAAGATTGTAATTGTGGTTTACATTATACACATTGAAAACCTTCATCTGTCCCTATGTCTGCGTATTTATGGATGTCTATGTCTATGTTTGTATCCTGCAAGCCGCCTTTCGGCGTGTGGCAGGGGGTGCAAGCACCATGACTCTATTTCCTTATTCGATTATTCTCGCGTATCGTTCGCTGAAAAAAAATGAGTTCTTGAATCTATTTGTTCTGGCATCTATTTCTCTGATCTTTCTCGCATTATCGGAACGGCCTATGTAGCATGGTGAACGCATTATATCTGCTACATCATCTCTGAAAGTGCTTTTTCTGAATTTATCCAGTAAATTGATCCTTCGTTGAAATCTTCTAACTTCCAGAGATTCCCATTTTGCGTCCTGTAGCATCTGAGTGACGCTCACTGATCTATCGTAGCAATTCTTCACAAAACGTATCGCCTTTCGCTGCACCTTTTCTAATTCTTTAACACAACACTTATCGGCAGGGTCCCATACACTACACGTACACTCAAGATGAGGTCTAACTAACGCAATATAACATCGCTCGCGAACTTTTTCGTTGTTCCGACCGAATATTCTCTTTACGAAGCCGAGTTTTTTAAGTGCTTTTCCGCATATATTATGGATGTGAGTACTCCATGTTAAGTTATTCGTGAGAGTTACTCCAAGATATTTCACTGACTCTACTGTTAATAAGTTTATCCCACGGAGACTGTACGGATAATCTTTAATAATAGATTTTCTTTCGAAGAAGTTAACTACTGAACATTTGTCTACATTTAGCTCTAATTGCCAATCATCGCACCATTTCATAATGTTATCTAAATCATTCGACAGGGTTAGTCTATCCTCTTTACTCTCTATTTCCCTGTAAATTACCATATCGTCTGCAAACATCCTAAATTCACTATCAATAAGATTGCTAAGGTCGTTAATGTATACTAAAAATACCAATACCTTTACCACGTTAGAACTAATACTGACCAGCACTACGCGTTGCTCTCTATCGGAGAGAAAGTCCTATATCCAATTTACTACCTCTGCAATGATTCCTGCGACTATTAATTTGTAACATAATTTATGATGAGGGACCTTATCGAATGTAACATCGTTTTTCCAAATATCTTTAACGTTTTTATCCATAGTAAAGATAAATTTAATGAAGTATTATCAATCAACATTGACAAAGCTGGTCACCAACTCTTGGTATCCAGTTCAGCACTGCTGATGTCCATCGGTTGTCATTTCCCCTCGCAACATGGCCTGCCCACATCCATTTCAGTGATCTTAACTTATCTATGATGTCTATCTCTCCTGCTATCTTCCTAACCCAGGTGTTGCGTTTCCTGTCTCTTCTTGTGATTCCAAGCATACATCGTTCCATACTTCTTTGTGTAGTCTAAAGTCGCTGGGTTATTGCTGCGTTTAACACCCATGTTTCACTTCCATATGTCAAAACTGGTTGAAGACCTTTCTCTTCAGGACCAGGGGGAACTTCAGAATAGGAGCTTTCCTTCCGAAAGTACTCAATCCTAGTTTCATTCTTCGATTCACTTCATTAATTCAGTTTTTCTCTTCTGTCGTAACCAATTGTCTCAGGTAAGTGTACTCTGAACAAACATCAAGGGGTACCTCTTGTAGTAGGATTGGTACTTGTGCTGCAAAAGAATTATACATTACCTTAGTTTTAGATAAGCTTATCCTGAGTCCTATTTTCTGCCCAGCCGCATTCAGTTCTTGAAGTCTTGATGCTAGATCTTCACCGTTGGATGCGATGAGTACTATATCATCTGCGAAACGCAAATGACTGATGTGCTCTCCATTGATCAGTAGGTCTCTTTCCTCCCAGTCTAAGGTTTTAAAAACTTATTCCAGAATGGGTCTCCTTCTCTCACTCCCTTCTCAATCCGGAATTCCTCCGTTTCTCCACGCAGCATTACAGAGACCGTGGCGTCCTTGTAGATGCTGCGTAGAAGTTGGATGTACTTTGTATCTATCCCTTGTTTCCCCAGTGCCTCCAGTGTGGAGGAGGTACTTAACGAGTCAAAGGCCTGGGCATAGTCCACAAAGCAGAGTACTAGTGGCATCTCGTATTCGTTCCTCCTGCTGATAATTTCGTGCAGCGTGTGGATGTTGTCCATAGTACTGAATCCCTTGCGAAATCCAGCTTGTTCTCTGGGCTGGGCAGCTGCCAGGGACGTCTTCAGACGTGCAGCTATTACTCTCATTAACGTTTTGTAAATAACAGGAAGGAGGCTGATGGGGCGGTAGTTCTTCAAATCTTCATTGCTTCCTTTCTTGTGCATAAGGACAATCTTTGCATGGTTCCATTCCTTCGGAATTCTCCCTTGTCTAAGGCAATTAGTGAATAACTGCGCTAGGACAGGAGAAATTTCTGTAACACCAAGTTTAAAATATTCTGCTAAAACTCCATCTGCTCCTCCTGCCTTTCCATTCTTCATCTTCTTGATGGCCTCTGTTACTTCTTCTTGGAGAATAGAGGGGGTATTTTCTAAGTTATGTGCTTCTTCTAAGTTTTCGTTTAAAGATTTTCTGTCTTCATGCATAAGTTGGTGAAGTGTTCGGTTACTGTCCTCAGTATTGCTTGCCTATTGGGAGTTGTTGTATGTACCAGTCCAGCCGGAGCTCCTTCCGATTTTCTTCTAATTTTGCAATACTTACCTCCTGTTTTCTGATTGAAATCAACTTGTTTCGCTCTATTCTGACGTTAACCTTCATTCTGCATCTAACTATCCTATGGTCACTGCCGGTGTTGAAGTTGTTTAGTACCTCACAATTAGTAACTGGGTAGAGTTTGTTTACCAATATGTAGTCTATTTCGTTTTTACTCCATTGGGACCTCTCCAAGTCCACTTCCTTGTAGGATTCTTCTTGAAATATGTATTCGTTATGTACATCTTGGTGCACTCTGCAAACTCTACCAGGCGGTGACCTCGTTCATTTCTCTGGCCTAGTCCATGTTTTCCTGTGACAGCATCATCTGCTTCCTGCTGACCTACACGAGTGTTAAAATCACTCATGATGATTTTATAATAGTGATCTTCCTTGTCATGTTCCGTGCCGAGGGACTGGTAGAAATTTTCAATTTCCTCTTCGCTGCTTGCTGCTGTTGGTGCATAAACTTGGATAATCTGAACAGAGTAACGCTTGTTTATCCTTAGGATGAGCTTACATATTCTGTCAGATACACTTTATATTTTCTCCACATTATTTTTCCATTTCTTGTTAATCAAGAAGCCAACTCCTCCAAGTATTCCATCCTTTGTTCCCCTATAATAGAAAATATGCTCTTCCTTGAGCGTAACCAGTTCTTCTGATTTTCTTCTTACTTAACTGAGTCCGATGGCATCCCATTTTAACTTCTCTGCTTCATTGAGTAGTTCCAGGAGTCGATCTTCGCTCTTTGAGCTGCGGCAGTTGTAGGTTGCAAAGTGTAGGGGGTTATTTCTTTTCTTCATGATGGACCTCTGTAATGCCACCACCTCCCGAACATCCGAATGGGTGGTGCTTTTACGTCTGGATAAATTTCCATTACAGAAGCTCATCATGATAAATTGTAATCGCGCCTGGAGGGTAAAAGACAGTGATTCACCAGGCTGTCTCACTGCCGGTTGGTGAATGATTGAATGCCACTCTCACTATTTGGCCGGAGATATTGTTGAAGCCTTCTTAGCATCGTTAAACCTGAGCTATACATCGCCTCCAACCTCCGTTAACACCCCTCCGCCCCGATGAGGCAATGAACTGTGGCAGTATGAGGATTAATTTTACATTTCATTAGATAATGAAAAGACCCGCTTGTATTTTCACTTTTACTCCAAAGTCCAATTTCATTTCCACAATTAACATAACCAATCACTCATTTGATTAATTTTCCCTCTCTTGTCACGTCATATTGAAATGCCTTATTGTTATTTATTTTTTCTGATTATACTATCGAATGTAAATTGCTAACTAATGTTGTTATATCATATAAATAGACAAGGAACTTAAATGGACTGTCTGGTTACTTATCATTCGAAGTGTGTGCACATGTTGAGATCCAAAAGTTGCAGAACTTTTGACCGTTACTTAAACTCGACGCAGATAATAGGTTATTTTTAGGTTAGCAACACATAATGAGTTACGATTTTTTTGATCGTAGAACACTGTTTTCGATTCGAAATTTAAAGAATTTCGGCAAAATTTTACAAAACATTCATTTATTATCGAAATTCTACATCTACATAAACCCTTCAAGTCGTCTTTTGGCCTGTGGCAGGGGGTGTTAACACAAGCTGTTCCTCGGTTTCAAAATCACATTTATTCTCTTAACATGTTTCTTCAATCGCAAATAATTCATCCCACAAATATAGAAGTTGAACATGGAGAGAAACACAGTAGAGTGTAATCATCAAGTTAATCGGTTTTTGGAAATTATTTTAGAATCTGTTACAGGGCAAATAGGAGTTTATTAGAATGCTTAAGGAGAAGTCCGACGGCACAATCCGAAGATGAGCTCTGCCTGTGCTCTGTATTGCTCGAGAATAACTGCTCATTGCTCTGAAAACTCATCGCTCCAGAAAAAAAAACTCAGGCTATTTTCAAAATATGGAGAAAGTACTTTGCCTGAATATTCTTTAGGGCCCACACTTTACTTTTATGCAGAAAACAAAGATGAGCCGCTGTGTGTATTAATTTATTTTCCCGATGCCCTCACAGACACCATGTGAGGCGTAAACGAAGCTAACCGGGAAAAGCCGGTACTCGAACCCGGGTTTTGGCGTTTTAAGCGACTCCATGAACGAGGATTACAAATGTGGGTATCCATGGAATTATTGTCAGTGAGTTTCAAAAGCGGTTCTTCATATTTGTTCATTTTCAAACACATATGCGAAGAGGCATTTTTCACTGATGAAATCGGCTGACGGATGAAACTTTAAATTCAATGCTAAGGTTTAATTAAATTCGATTTAAAAAAAATTGATTTATATATATTAGTTATTTTTGTATCGTTTAATGTAATAAATAATTCTAATGCACTCGGTGAGCAGTATTTTTACAAAAAAGTTTTCAAATTGCACCCCGCAAGCTGGAAGAATATCTCTCGTGCGGCCCGGCGACATATAAAGATGGTTAGCAGCTAAGATGCCTTTCAACCATTTTCTTATCACATGTACTCTCAAGGTGATAACCATTTCAAATTAATTGAAAAGAAGAGAAAAGATGGCCAAAGGAACTAGGTTGGGAACCTGGAATGTTGGGAAGATGTTTAGGATAAGAAAGTTGGGAATTTAAGGGTAGAAATGAATAGGATTATTATGAATAAACTAGGGCTATGTGGCAATAATAATACTACAAGAATGAAACGGATTTATTCGGGCGACATTGAGTCAACCAAGTCTTCTTACATCTAGAGTCGTATCACATAGAACTAAATGAAACTAAATCATTTTCCAATATATTTCCGTTAAATTTCAATGTTCAATTCTTCCAGTTATGATCAAGATTATGCGTTTCACTTATTTGAGAAATTGCGTTGCATTTATTCTCTCTCTGATGTGACAGATTTGGAGACCTAATTTTGAGGATGGAAAAAGCATTCGGAATAACTTGACGCATATATTGTAACCTCCTAATAATTAATTACAATAGAAAAGTAATTAAAAAGACTCGGTTTTTTATGAAACGCATTTTCATCAGCAAATGCAACGAAAGAATAATAAAGAGATACCACATATAGATATAGGATAGCAAAGGTAATTCGTTCCTGAATCACATTCCTCGGCCGAAATTTTCTTCAGCTAAAATGTAACGTCATCATCACTTCTCGCTGCCTTCCACATATACAACCCATTTGTGTTCTTGTGGGTGTTCCCTAAGTGATGCTCATTTCTTTGCGCACACACAGAGTAAAAAGATGACATACCGCAATGACCTGACCATTCATGTTTGGTGCCTTACGCGTATCCCTTAAAACAGACCCACATTCATTAGCCAAGTCCGAAAAACAGCGAAAAATTACTCGTTAGCCGGATAATTCGTTACCAGGGTCACTCGTTAGCCGAGGTATAAGTGTACACTTTTTCGTAACTTTTTGTAGAATGATGCTGGTATAACAACGGCTTTTTGAATAATCGGAGAGCGAGCTCTTAAAGAAGACAGAAAAGCGAATCTTATTATTGGGAATACTCGAAAGATTAGAAGTTCGGTTGAGTAAATATAGAGAAAATGCATTTCAAAGACGAACAGCGATGAAAAGAGTGGACGATCGTTATAAAATGCCATTATTTCTTTTCGCGAAGTTAATAAAGATGGGTGTTTACACCGCCTACCACATCAACGCCTACAGTATCAATGGCGATGCGGGTATTGATCGATGAAAACGCTATCTGGTGAATAATCTGTCGCGATGCCGTCATGATTCTTAATTTTATTCGTTTGACGTCACAGCACAGGATGCGCAGCGCAGCTGACGTCATCGGGAGAGAGCATCAATGGCTTCTGCTCCTCAATGGCACCCTCTGCTGTGAATGGGGAGCACAAGTGGCGCCTCTCGCGGAAAAATTGGCGCATCGAACGCCCTTCACTCCGCACTATTTTACAACATTTTCGCTCTATAGCCAGTATGAAAATTTTGGTGCAAGTTCATTATATTTGCTACGAAGCGTGGACATTTTGCATGGGAAAGGTGTGAAATATTTCCTTTAAAACTTTTGAGTAGAAGGAATTTTGCGCGAATTTTCAGATTCATCAATGTAATATATTTCGTGTAAAATGAAAACAATCTCGATGTTCAGAAACTCGTCCTCTGGCACCAGAAATCTGCAGGGGCCGGAATTTACGACCGTTCATAACGGAGCTAAACCGTTCTCTCCAAGACAATCAGACTCCTCGATATTTAGACTAACTCACGTTAAAACGCTATTTTGATAAGGGGTTTGGCTTAAGTTACTGCTCTGGGAGCAAGACATGCTCGTTGCCGCACACTTTCGAAACCGAGCTGCCAATGACCATTTAGAAATGACGTCGCGCTGTAAAATGCACGTATCTTCAATTTTTGTACACATAAGAGTGTCGTCTGCGAAGAGCCTCGCATTACTCTTTTCGGACTTTCTCTTTATGCCGCTTCTTTATCAAAATTATTGAAATTTAAACCCAACTGAAGTAACCAAATTAAACGGGGCAATTTTCCAATTTAATTCTTCAGATGATTACTAAGACAAAATAGACTAGCTGAAATATGAATTATACGTAAATAGACAATCTGAGGCCTTCCCTAGAAATTATTGCAGACTATTAACGTGGGCTATTATTCTCTATTATGACATTGCAGACATTCATAATAGAGAATAATTATTCGCTGCGATAAACCGAAATAAGTGAAACAAAAGCACTTGTTTAACTAACTAAATTTTCTGCAGCGAAAATTTTGCACGAGAATTAAATATACACAAACGAAACAAGAATATAATTCCAAAGAATTTAATGGCCAAAATGGAAAGTAGAGAAGGCGCGGACAAGCAATATTTTTTACGATTGTTGACTTACTCTATCGCAGAAGTGGTGTTTTAAAAGAACCCAGCAAATTGTTTTACGAAACACCATTCTTCGGTGAATTATCCTTTGGGTAAAATATCTCTAACCAGGGAACACCACAGGTGCGTGCCATAGATTTGTTCGACATTTCAGACTCATTTCTCTTAAACATCACACGAATTTTGACACCGACACCCCTCAAGGCGACACACAAAATTTGAATTTTAAATCAGAGTAAGGCAAACGCGTACACCATACACATCGTTGAGTTTTCTACGTAGGATAATATTTTCTCTTCGTTATTTGAAAATTAACATTTCTTCGCCCTTAACTTCCAACTTCTTACATTCCAGATATTATTTGCCTGTTTTCGTAAATATTTATTCAAATGTATGTTTCGTAGACACTCCACTATCTACCGAACATACAGTTCTCAGTTATTTTTTGGATACAAATTCTTAGTCATTGTCTTTTTTATGTCGTACATGCGTATTTTTAGGAAAAATCAATTCTCCATTTCCATTCTGTACTCAGCACTAAAATTACTGCCGAAGTATTTATTTGAATGCAAAAGAGATAAAGATGAAGTTTTAGAGTTAATTGAACTCCTAAAAATACTTTATAAACTGATACAAATCTGATAAGGCGACATCAGAAATTTGCAAAGGGTTATTGGGTAACGTACTTAATAAGGTCAAAGGAATTCGGCGATTTAAGAGAAAATGTTTTCAAGCTCTCTGAAAGTACTGCTTCCAAAATGTGCAAAAGTCAGCCGTGTGTTGTACAACTGTTGGTCAAGCAAAACTAAGACAACTGAAAAGTAAACGCAATCCGAATAACACCACTGGCGCAGTCGCATTTAAAGATGTTCGTATGGTTTTCCTCCTCTTTATCGAAAAGTAAACCCTCATTCGCTAAATATAGTCTTTTTTTCGCTGCTTTTTGTTGATATCCAATGAATCTTTTGCATTGATAGATTCAAAAGGTTGTAACACAAAATGTTGCAGAAGCACCATTGCAACAATTTCGACGAATTTTCCTAACTACCCTCATAAATATGTCATCAAAGGATTAAGAAACATGTTTTTACTCTTTTAGTGCAATAAATATAATAATAACAAAATACAATTAGCAATTAAAGAAAAATTCATGTGAAAATAGTGCTGAGATAATTGATTTGGCTGAGGACCGTAAATTATTATTATATGATAATATACGATAATTTGTAAATCTGAGTTTGTTCCGGTAATAATCTATGAAAGTGTACGCTAATAAAATCTTGAGAGCCGAAAAATGGTGATTTATATAATAATTTTCCTCAGACTTTGAAATTTATAAGTCGCAAGAAATTGTACATGTAATAACACTGGTAACGCGATATGTCGACATACAGCCCTGTGTTCGAGCGTAGAACTTTCAAAACGCCTTCCGTAAGAAAATCACACAAAACAGTTTATGTAGCAATTATAATATCAATTGTAATATGATCAATGCTTGCAGTCGTCACTATGTGGAATTCCATAATCGGTAAGAATGAAACACACTTTGTAAATATTCTTGTAGAATTGTGTGTTTCATTCTTACCGATATCAATTGTTTCCTGAGCAAAATTAAATCGGTGGGTAATGATCACCTATTCTTAGTATACATTTAAAATTATTCTTAAAGATTGATCCATCGTCGACGACCTTCGCAAACTTTGATAAAAGATTCGTAAATTTGGCCAAAAGGAAGAAAATAAAGATCTCACATAATCTTGCAGAAAAACCTAAAGGAAAAATTTCTATGGGAGAGTATTGAAATATATCCACTTTCTCGGCAGCGGTTAAGAGGAAAACAGGTGAAGATCGTTCATATCATATCATTGATTCTTTAAAAAGAAGGATAAACAATCTGGAATATGATTTAATAACATAAATGAAATAGTGATATAACGGAGTGAAATGTGTTTCAAAACTATTAATTATTGTATTGATCAATTCATTGTGTTTTATATCGTTTAATTAACAGTTGTGCTTTTATTCTATTCTAATTAACACTGTTACCTATATCTATTTTGAAATTAAGGGTATATTATTAAATAACCGTGTCGCTAGATTCGTGTCTAAATGCGGTGGAAATTTGTAATTAAATAAATATTTGTTAATAAATGTAGTTAGAGGCATGCTTACGGTTATATTCGTCATCGAAAGAGTTTGAAATCTTTACGTAAACAAACATAAACTCAGAATTTATGAAATGAACGTTTTTTATAAAATATCAAAAGGATATCAATACATTTTTTAATCGTTGTGACCGGCATCATACAAAATCGTTGTGACCGGCAAAGAAAATACAGAAAACTTTGCCACGTGACCTGCCCACATCCATTTCAGTGATGTTAACTTCTCTATGATGTCTGTCCTGTCATCTTCCTTACCCAGGTTTTGCGTTGTGATTCCAAGCATACACCGTTCCATACTAATTTGTTTAGTCCGAAGTCGCTGGGTTATTGCTAATTTTAACACCCATGTTTCGCTTCCATATGTCAAAATTGGTAGAATGCATTGGTTGAAGACCTTTCTCTTCAGGACTTAATAATATGGACGTTTCATCCGAAGGCACTCAATCCTAGTTTCATTCTTCGATTCACATCATTAATCATGTTTTTCACTCCTATCGTAACCAGTAATCCCAAGTAATTGTATTCTTAACAAATATCAAGGGGTATCCCTTGTAACTGAATTGGTACCGGTGTTGCAAAAGAAATATACATTACCATAGTTTTCGATAAGTTAATCCTGAGTACTATTTTCTACTTCACCGTGTTCAATCCTTGGAGTCTTGACGCTAGATCTTCGCCATTGCTTGCAAAGTACCTGATGTACTCTCCTCTAATACTTTGGGTTTTACCTTCGAGTCTAAGGTTTAAAAACGTCTTCCCGAACGTCTGTAAAAACAATTGGCCAAAGGAAGTCGCATTTTCTCACTCCCTTCGCAATCCGGAATTCCTCCGTTATTTCATGCAACATTACAGGGGCAGTAGCGTCCTTGCGTATCAGTTGTGTGTTTGTACTTGGCTTTTCTTGTTATTCCTTGTTTCCCGTATGAGTTGTATTTTTATTACTGGAAGCACTTCTTGTTGTTCCCTGTTACCCGTTTGGAAACAAGGAACAACAAGAAGTGGTTCCAGTGCGGAAGAGGTACATACCGAGCCAAGGCCTTGGCATAGTCCACGAAGCAGAGTACTAGTGGCATCTTGTATTCGTTCCTTCTGCTGATAATTTCTTGCAGCGTGTGGATGTGGTCCATAGTACTGAATCCCTTGCGAAATCCAGCTTGTTCTCTGGGCTGGGCAGCTGCCAGGGACGTCTTCAGACGTGCAGCTATTACTCTCATGAACGTTTTGTAAATAACAGGAAGGGGGCTGATGGGGCGGTAGTTCTTCAAATCTTCCTTGCTTCCTTTCTTGTGCAAAAGGTCAATCTTTCCATGGTTCCATTCCTTCGGAATTCTCCCTTGTCTAAGGCAATTAGTGAATAACTGCGCTAGGACAGGAGAAATTTCTGTAACATCAAGTTTCAGATATTCTGCTAAAACTCCATCTGCTCCTCCTGCCTTTCCATTCTTCATCTTCTTGATGGCCTCTGTTACTTCTTCTGGAAAAATAGAGGAACGATTTTCTGAGCTTTGTGTTTCTTCTTTGTTTTCCTCTTCAACATTTTTTGTCTTCTTGTATAAGTTAGTGAAGTATTCTGCTACTGTCCTCAGTATTGCTTGTCTATTGGAATTTGTTGTTCCATCCTCTTTCTGGACGACCAAGATTTGTTTCTTTCCCATTGCTAGGCATTGTCTGACCCTCTTCATACTCTTGTTGTTCTCTATAGCCTCTTGCACAATTCCCAAGGAAGAATGGACTTGAAAAACGTCTGACAGGACCGGGAAACGAACTTGGGTCTCCCAATTGCCGGTCGGGTGCTCTGTGCGTTGAGCTATCCCGGCAGAACATTTCTGCAAGCCATTCCCGCTCCCGTCAGACTTTTTTCAAGTCCATTCTTCCTTGGGATTTTTATTGGGCGCGCACCATCTTGCGCAAAGTCACCCTTACCCGTTTTCCTGTCTTGCACAATTCTTTCGTTAAAATTCCTTACATCTTCCTTCATCGCCACTCTGATAGATTTACATAAGCAATATATTCCTTTGGCAAGTCTGAGTGTTTCAGTTGCTTTCGTTATCTCATCATACTCCTGGTTCTGTCACTGAACTTCGTATCCTTTGGTATTTTTGGTGTACTTGCTATTTCTTCTGCCGCTGCTTCCATGACTTTGGCTTTCAGTACTAATTCTTGAAGTGCTGAAAACCTATTTCCAAGTTCCAGCCGGAATTCTTTCCGATTTTTGCCAAGAAATATGAATTTGAAAAAGATTTCCTGTATATCCCTTATGTGCGCAATTAGATGTGTCCTAGCATCGAACCTGTGACCAATAGGGAAAAATTTTCACGACATACGAAAGAAATCTAAATTTTCCTTCGATGTTGCGAATTTCAAAGTTTGTATCCTATATGTATACTAGTAAACGCCCCTGTAATTTAGTTTAAAAATATATCTATTATCGTATATATCTGTTCTTTCTAAGAACAAAAAAATTCCGTCGTATGATTATAATAACTCAATATCTATCAGGAAGTAGAAGTAGGAAGTCCACATAGTGACGGCAACTTCTATAGATTATATCTATCTTACCATTATTTATAATATTTATTCTAATGTTTTCAAGACATGAAAGCCTACCTTACGAAAATTTCTCATAAAAATTATAAGAACTGATTATCCCCGAAGAATTTCCAGAACCACGAGAAATCGATCTTCGCAGAATAATCATTTACGCCACTGACATGCAATAGCGACTTAAACTAAGACAACCGGATGCTCTCGTATACTAAAAAATGCAGCCTTCTCGTCACTGAAAGAGCCTAAAAGGCTTTCAACTAAAATGTAATTAACATATTTATAAATACACAAAAAGGAAACAGGAAAATATGCAGTTTTATTTTTATTCACTAGTTACAGCCCCCGTCAAGCATGACGGAACTTAATTATATCTATTATCGTATATATCTTGTCCTCTTGAGCACAAAAAATTCCGTCGTAAGATCATAATAACTCAATATATTTCTTATCATATACATTATTTATAATATTTATTCTATTGTTTTCAAGTCATAAATGCCTACTTTGCGTAAGGTTCTTATGAAAATTATAAGAACTGATTATCCCTGTGCACCTATTGGGATAATTCATAAAATAACATTTAACAATGGCCTTAGTCGTTAAAGGGATGCGTTGTTTATTTCCCAAAAATTTTACGAAATTTTCGTGTTTTATCAAAATCCTCGAAAGTTTGCACCTATATCAATATTTAACGATTAAAATAAGAATCTATAATAATTTTCCTTTCTTGTGACACTTGTCTCAATTTCGTAAAACCATTGTTTCTAATTTAATTTTGTAAAATAAACAACTTCTGCAGGTAACGAAAACCTATTTTACGTACATTTCTTATGGTAAAGTATACTAACTGATTATCCCCGTGCATTTATATGTGATAAATAATGAAATCAATGTTCAACAATTGCCTTGTCGTCAAAGGGATTGTTTGTTTATTTTCGAAAAATTTTACAAAATTTACGTCTATTTCATCAATTTTCTCGCAATTTTGAGTTTATATAAATGATACACGACTAAAATAAGATTCTATGATTATTTTCCTTTCTTGTGATACATATCTAAATTCGTAGGACCACTATTTCAAATTTCATTTTGCAAAAGAAACGGCATATGCATGTCATGAAAACGTAATTTACGTTCATCTCTTATGGAAACGTATTATGGGCTCCTGGGTTCGAACCCGGTCCTTTGAAGACATGAGAATAGTTTTCCTGGGCGTTTCAGCATCGCAGAAACACAATGCAGGTTGTTTCAGATCTGTGAGTCAAGCCGTTTCTGAGATAAATAGTGGGACGGACAAACGGCTCCCGTTCTTTACAAAAGCTTCATGAGAGTAATAGCTCTGAAGGCTTCACTGGTAGCTTCCCAGTCGAGAGAACAAGCTGGATTTCGCAAGGGATTCAGCACTATGGACCACATCCACACACTGCAAGAAATTATCAGCAGATTCGATCTTTGAGTGCAATTATATTTGGTTGGGAATCCTGAAGAATCAAAACGTCTACAATTTAAAGTTCTCTTATCTCATTCTGCCAAAATGTACAGCGACAAGGATTGGCCTCTTCTTGGTAATATTGCGACGGGGAGAAAGAGGGCGTCATACATTCAAGACTTTCGATTTGCCGGCAACATTAATCGTTGATATGTTTCGAAAACTGATTCCCTCTTCATCTTTGCCACCTCAAATAATAAAAATGTGTTTATACGATACTCAATTTACTTAACTGTAGAGCCGTTTCGGTTAGTGAGTGCTCTATGAACGACTCTGAATCAGGGCAACTTTAAAATTACGTTCTCCATCTCAATCTTAAGCTGCAAATTCCCAAATACTTTTAAATTTGATATTATACACGATGTTAACCATATTTCGTACGACTTAAACCTATGAAGATGAAAATTGAGAAACGCTTATTTGCTTAATACAAGATTTTATGAAAAATGAAGTTATTAATAAAACGTCTGAATATTGTGTGCATGGGACTTTTAGAGTTTAAATTAATGAATAGTACTGATTCTCTTCAAAATCAAGACTGAAAAATTTGTTCAGGCCAGTTCTACAAGTTTCCACTAAAATATCAAATGTCAATTTAGAAAATCGCACTGACTTTCATTTTCACGGCATAAATCATGTTAAATAAATATACCCCTACAGAATTAATCGGCTCAGCATCATTTACTGACAAATTTCTCTTTGATGATGTAATTAAGAACTGATTAACAATATGTCAATGTCAAAATAATGACAACAGTTTCATTTTGTGCACATATGTACCAAGCTATTCAACCACTTTTATAATATTTCGAATTCACTGATTTTATTTATTACTAGCTGAAGTGCTCGTTCATTTTCAACGGAGAAAATAGAGATATAATTATATACAGTAGAGCTATTTTTACAAAAGATAAACTAACATTTCTAATCGGACCTCAATTCCCAATGTATTCTTAAAAGAAAAGGCATGAGGTAGGATTCAACAATGTAAATCGGTCGTCAGGGGAACGGTTTGTTTACAACCTCAAAACATTAGAAAAGTTTCGTTTATGTTATCAAAATTCACGCCATTTTGAACAGAAAACAATATACGACGACTAAAATAAGAATCTTTATTCAATTTCCCTTCTCCTGCTGCTTGTCTCCTCTCCTGCTGATTTATAGCGATTATTCTTCCTCATTTATTTTTGCAAAAGAAACAAACCTGCAAGCGATAAAATTGAACTGAAATGCAAGAGCTCGGATTCAAGAATTGAATTACCTGTTGTTTATAACCACAAAATATCACAAAATGTTGGTATATTTTGTCAAAATTCTCGCAATGTCAAATCGAAAGTAATATTCCACGACCAAAATAAGAATTTCCTTTCCATTTACATTCTTTTAGTGCTTCTAGTACGGCTATTCTTTCTAATTGAGTTTTGCGAATGAAATAAACGATGCAAACGATAAAAAAGAGCTTTACGTAAAAAGAAGCTTATTATCTGTCCGGGGAAGACATTTAACAATCTTCAACTTTCGAAAGTTGTGCGACATCTGGTTCTCGAGCTTTAGGCGAATATACATAAATATACACATACAAACTCTCTACTTTTATATATAATATTAAATTAATATGAAAATGAGCCAAAGAACACAAAGATATTAATTATTGGAAGTTGGTAAGAGCTCATCTAGAATAATCATGGTTATACTGTAATGGTGAAGAAATATTTAAACCAAGGAATTCAGAAAACGNTAGAGGGTCCAAAAAACAGTATTTTTCCATAGAAGGATCTCAGGCTTTCCTGGTGGATTGTGTGTAAAAAGGTTTCTCGGGTTTCCAGCCAGGTTAATGGTGGCATAGTTGTCGCCAACGTTTCGATGACAAACTCTGTCATCTTCCTCAGGGCTGCTACGAGGTGGTATTTTTCCAGAAAGGAGGCATTGCAGGGATTTTCGGAAATATTTTTGAGGGATTTTCTTAATTCTTCTTCAGATCTTCAGATGATAACAGAAATACCACCACTATTGAAACTTGATTTCTACGAAAATTGGGATAATTTGCTCTCCGAATGATGAAATGGATAGCCCGTTCACCAAATACCATAAAAACATTAAAATAAGCACGACGAGGTTCACTAATTCCCAAAATACGGAAATGGACTCGTTGCGAAAACGAAGAATTGCCAGAACCACGAGAAATCGATCTTCGCAGAATAATCATTTACGCCACTGATATGCAATAGCGACTTAAACTAAGACAACGATTATGCGCACAGCGAATTAAATTATTTTTGCGGTTTAATCACGCAAAAACCTGATCTTCTACTTCATGACTATGATAGCAAGTGAGACCTATTTACATCTCTAGTAGACTCCAACTGAATCAATCCATTAACAACTGTCGTAGGATACTTTCTTCTGATACATTTACCTCTGCAGACGTTTCCGAACAAGAAAATGGTGGAGACACGCCATATTCTTCCTCATTTATTTTTGCAAAAGAAACAAACCTGCAAGCGATAAAATTGAACTGAAATGCAAGAGCTCGGATTCAAGAATTGAATTACCTGTTGTTTATAACCACAAAATATCACAAAATGTTGGTATATTTTGTCAAAATTCTCGCAATGTCAAATCGAAAGTAATATTCCACGACCAAAATAAGAATTTCCTTTCCATTTACATTCTTTTAGTGCTTCTAGTACGGCTATTCTTTCTAATTGAGTTTTGCGAATGAAATAAACGATGCAAACGATAAAAAAGAGCTTTACGTAAAAAGAAGCTTATTATCTGTCCGGGGAAGACATTTAACAATCTTCAACTTTCGAAAGTTGTGCGACATCTGGTTCTCGAGCTTTAGGCGAATATACATAAATATACACATACAAACTCTCTACTTTTATATATAATATTAAATTAATATGAAAATGAGCCAAAGAACACAAAGATATTAATTATTGGAAGTTGGTAAGAGCTCATCTAGAATAATCATGGTTATACTGTAATGGTGAAGAACTATTTAAACCAAGGAATTCAGAAAACGGCACTTTTCGCGACATTCGATTTGAAGGAAACGCCTTAATTTGCGGAAAATCAATTTGGATTGAAGCCAACGCAAAACTTGGTATTTCCTTAGTTAGGTACCGAGGATTAAATTTCCTAGTTTGTACTTCGCCATACAATTTATACACACAGTAAAATCTCCTTGACGAGCTTTTCAGGATACCGACTTAAGATCTTGGTTGCGTTCCAGCCGCAATGCAATGCAACAACCTTTTCTTTCTAGCACGTTTGGAGGTAAGCGTTCATTGTCTCTTTAATTTTAAGTACGTGATTTACGCTTAACATCGATTTAATAAGTAATTTCAGAGGAAATGATATATTACTTAGTTTAGCGAATTCGCCTCAATAGAACATGGGATTCCCTGGCTACTTCTGCTCCCAATTCAAGTAGAACGTGTGTGCCGATAAAAGACAATACAAATATATATTGAATTTCCTCTCCCACTATTGTTATTTTATGGTGTTTTTGTAATTTTAAGGTGTGAATATTTCATTTAGACTCTGTTGTTATTTCAATGGGTATTTTGAATTATCTAATTTTCATTTTATTTGGCTTTTCTGTTTTTGAAATGATAACATTTCAAAATGCTAATGTTTCATTGTATGTTACTTTTAATGTGTTTTCTTAACTCCCCTTCTTTTTCTTCAACGTAGGTTTTCTCTCTCTGTCGAAATTGCGAAGATTTTTCTCTCAATACATTCTTTGCTTTTAATTAATCTCTATACAGAAGGACATTCGTAGGAAGAGGATTGGGCCCATCCTGGCCAATAAGGATAGAGAATAAAGTAGCACGGTAAAGCTGAATCCCATGGGAATACCAGGGGACGCGGCAGGGTAGCTGTAAGAATAGCTGCCCGGAATGTAGGAGCCCCGGGTTCGAGTGCCAGTCATGTCGCTATTCTTCACGCATTCCTATGGCATTGTCGTCAATAAGATTTTAACGGAGAGGCAATCAGTGATTAATCGAGACTTGTTGCAGGTCCACGACAGATCCCTCTAAGTCTTAACCGCCGTTTATTCGATATGTTAATGCCATTTTGTGTGAATGGAAACACCGCTAAGCAACATTTCATTGATTTTCAGCTCAGAAACTGACGGCGATAATCTCTCAGTATCAGAGTTATAATCGGATCTGTAAGAGAGGCTGGAGATGTCTTCAGTTATTTGAGAGTTTAAGCGAAGCAGAAGAGGAGGAAGAATAAGCGGGTACGAACAGAATCTGCTACAGATAGTCGGCGCCGATACAATGTTCTTTAATTTTAATTTTTTAAGGTGGTCACTCAACGACTCACACCCAACGCTTTATCTTAAAAGACTACACGTTTTTTAGGAAATTCGGTGCTTCGACTCGCTAGTCCTAAAATCCAAACGCTCCAATTCTCCCTCTGTTTTGGAGTCGGTTGTTAAAAATCATGCTTGAATCCTAGATAATCTCTCAGTTTCACCCGAATAAAGTATCGTTTGCGGTAAAACAGAAATGAAATAGGGATGGCCAATTACAGCGCCGATTACAAGCGCCAAGAAGAGATCTGTCATGAATAACGATCAGCTGAAGAAAGTATTCGATGACCAACTGCTCCTGCTCATTCCATTCAATGTTTGAGCCACCCTCATGTTTACCTTTGAAACCCGGTTGAAACACTCGCAAGAATACAAACAAAGCATGTTTCCCACACTCTGTCGCCGATATACGTGGCGTGTCCCAGAAGTCCCCAAGCACCCGAGGGGAATGTGTTTTTCCAAAATCGGCTGTAATGCTACGTAGTTTGGATCTTCCACTTACCATGGCTGACCAGATCGGACGCTAAGTTTATGTGTGACTCGCATTAGCGATGGCTGCTTCCCTTCCCGTCTATGCTCAGTGTGAACTTTGCTCCATCATTCGTTCCTTTAATTCAAGGGGCGAAAGGCCGATTTCCACTCGAAAATTAAGGGAGACGTATGGCAGAAGCGGTATGTCTGCGAAAAATGTGAGGAAGTGGTTTAGAGAATTTTCGGAAGGGCGGACGGAAGTTGATGACGAACCAAGAAGTGGAAGGCCTTCCATGTCAGAAGAGGTGAACGACCATTTCGAGAGTTCAGTTCGTGAAGATCGACGGTTCGAGAACTTGAAGGAAGGTTTGAGATGAGTAAAAGCACAATTAAGAGATCGTTTAACAAACTGGGTAATTGCAAACTTTTTTACATAAAGCCGTTTTGGATCAGTTTGGTTAGGACGTTTTGACCCACCCCCATGCACCCCAGACCTGGCGATGTCGGACTTCAACTTGTTCTTGAGCCTGGAGAAACATTCTGGAGGAAGGAGGATGGATACAGACGAGGAGATGTGAAAAGAACTCACTGTGTACCTGGCAAAGAAGCTGGCGGCGAGTTTTTACGAGGGCATAAAAAACTTCCAATGACCCATGAAAAGTACATCCAAGTGAATGGCGATTATGTTGAAAAATAGTAGGTACTGATATGCACATTCCTATATAACCTTTTTTGATTTAAAAAAATATGGATGCCTTACTTTTGAGACATGCAAAGAAGAAAGGACTTACCCTACAGCCTCATGAGTGATACACTTACAAGGCACACACTACTTCTCATCACCCTAGTTGTTCCGCCAGAGTCGGAAATTACTTGGAGAATGCTTGTGAAAATGGTAGGTGAAATCCAAGTGAAGAGAGTGCAGCCACCTCCGCATCAGTTCAGAATTGCCAACCAAACAAGTGCTTCTTCAGTGCTATTCCGATGAGACGAATATTAGTTGGTGAAAGGATGTGAAGAACGCCACACTCGATGTGCCGTAACAAATCACGGGTGGCGTTTTATTTATTTATTTAAAATGAACCCATAAACAGCACAAGGCCTTTACATTGGATTATAAACAATTAACCATGTAACGAATAAATAAAATAAGAAAATAATAATAATAAAATGTGCAATTTGAAAAGAAATTAATAAAAATCATAAGAAGAAAGATTTAAAAATAAAGAATAAAAGTAAATATAGAACTACAATATAATAAAAGTACAATAAAAATATTATGCGAGGAAAAAATTATACAAAAGGATCCAATGAAAGACAATGACATAAAATACTCTTGCATAAGTGTGGCAAGCGGTAGATAAAGGATCGTTTAGTTATGGAAAGTCGAGGTGTAGAACAATGAAATAAAGAGTCCAATCTAGTTGGACGGGAAGGGACACGGAAGGAGAAAATGGGAATCAAATCGTTAGTTCTGTATTTACCTTTAATAATATTCTGAAAAAGATGATGGTCATTGCGCTTTAGACGTTCAGTGAGAGATGGTATCCATAAGGTAGATGCTATTTTTTCTAATTTAAGGTTGTGAAAAGGCTGGTGACGATACCGGAGAATTGAAAGAAAGAAATTAATTGGTCTCTGAAGAATTTTAATGTTAGAGTCTGTGGCCGTTGTCCAAACAGGAGAAAAATAGTCGATCGTTGGTAGCACAGAACTGAAAAAGAATGTCCTTAAAGCAGAAAGATCTGATATTTCAGAAAAGCGATACATTAAACCTACCATTCTCATTGCCCGAGAAGACATTTTTTTAATATGTTCAACAAACTAGAGTTTCGAGTCAAAAATGACTCCAAGGTTCTCTATGTGTGTCGACCGAGGGAATAACCGTGATATGAAGATGATAAGAATGCTTGATGGGAGTTCTCTTTAGTGTAAACGCTAAAATGGTGCATTTCTTGGGGTAAACTTTCAGTAACCACTTATCTGCCCAGCAAGAAAGTATGTCCAAAGCTTGTTGTAACGATGACCTATCATGGATGGAGTCTATTTGTTTAAATATCTTACAGTCCTCAGCAAATAACAAAATATGACACGAAGTAGATAGAATGACATCGACTAAATCATCTATATAAATAGTGAAAAGAAGTGGACCTAAAACACTTCCCTGAGGAACACCTGAGGTAACTGGAGCAATGTAAGATGAGATCCCATCTAAAATCACCTTCTGATACCTGTGCCCTAGAAAAGATGCGATAAGAGAAAGAAATTTTCCATGAACATTATAATTTGTACAGTAGTCGCTGGAGATAAATAGTATCGAAAGCCTTGGCAAAATCGATGTAGCAGACATCTAATTTCGAGTTTCGTTCGAACGCATCAGTAATGTGCTTTTACATTACGGATGGATTGCAACGGGTGGGAGAACCGGGTAGGAAACCATGCTGTTGGGGAGATATGTAAGGTAAAGTAAAAAAAAGGAGGCGATCATGAATTATGCGCTCAAACACCATTGCAAGTATATGAGGACGATGGCGTCGCAAGAGCAATGTAGCAAAGATGTTTGGATAAGAAGGGTGACTGTGTCGAGGGGTAACGTGTTCTAATGCAATTGCTTTCTTGAGACTGGAGAAGAAACTTTGTGCGTTTGATTTGCCATCGTGTAAATCCTTTCCACATACAAACACAAATCACACTTATCGAGAGAGGGGAGGGTGTAAACGGAGGTTAGAGGCGATGTATAGTTCAGGTTCAACCATGCTAAGAAATAAACAGCTCATTCTCAATATATGGAGCGTAACTCTGTACAGATGGTCCAAATTTTTATCTTCGAAAATGACAGCAAGGCTTCAACTCCTTCGAAAGAATTCGTAAAAATAGATGATTGTGGTCATTAAAGGTATAGTGGAAACTTTAGTTTGAAAATTTCTCAAAGGTACTTCGTCCAAATTGTCGATCTTTTGGAATAAATTACACGCCAACCAACAAAGAGCGATAAATTCAAATGATTTCTTTACAGCGACCGCGGAGGAATGTATTACAATTTATTATATATATAATTACAGTTAATTAAAACAATACTAAATTACAACGTCGCTAAACACGCGGGACAGAGGCTCAATTAATAGCAGTGATGAATCCATTCGTCTGCACCGTAGATTTCGTTGCTTGGGAAAGAAAACAGCATAAGGAGGGTCCTTACACAGAATTAAAACAAATAATCCGGTAAACAAGGGAATTTTTCCAACAGGGCAACATAATTTACAATGGTTAATTATACGGGGAAAAGAACTTCACGATGAAAACAAGTGGTGTGTTTTGTTTGAATGCCAATGCGCAACAATAAAGGGTAGTAGGAAAGGAAAGTGTTAATTATGCCGACGCCCCCATCCCATTCATCCCGTCCGCCTACGCTGAGCCCTCGCCTACGCACCAGAATCACCACAGCGCACTGCGATCGATACGGCGGATGCCGGCCAATCAACAGCGCCGTACCTTGAGGAAGCAGCCAATGGTGAGCGGCGTAGCATCAGCCCGCTGTGTGTCGGCTCCATTCATCGAAAAGCGTGGGAGAAGGCGCGGGGGCTCGCAATATAAGCCCACACTCAACGCTCAGCCGCCATCCGAGGCAGCAGCCGAACTTGGTGAGTGCCTTCCTTCTTTTTCACTACTCTCATTATATATATATATATATATGTATGTATGTATATGTGTGTATACATATTTTCGATTTTGATCGAGGCACGACTTTTCAGTGAAGCTATTAGTGATCGAGAAAAGGGCAAATTAAGAATGAGTTGGAATCTGGCTAAGTGGAGTCTCCTCGTACAATAAAATTCAAAACAGAACTGCCTCTGTCAGCATTACTGATCTTGCTGTCGAAATATAGCGTTCATTACACATTGGAGGCACGAATATGCGTTTGCAAGAGACTAGCTAACATAGTGTGCTTTACGGGCAATACGACCATTTCTTTATATTCGCTACTTCTCGCGAACGAAACACGGAGTCCAGCGCCAAATGGTGAGCGGAAATATTTCAGAAACCCGCGAAAATGTCACTCAGAGAGTAGTGGTTGCGTGGGCCATATGGAAGAGAATTACGGGAGGAAAACAACAAGAAATGATATCGTCTTCGGCTTCATCGAACCGTTTCTTACGTCAAATAACGGAAATTTAACCTTTTCTATTTTCGGAAGCGCAATGTTGGATATATGCGCCCTTCGTGTGTCCTCAAACATCTTGGACGGAAGATTGGCTGCACTAACTCGGGCTTCGCGTGAGCGAGTCTACGGCTGTGTCCACAGAACGCCTTCTCTACGCTGCAAATGCCGTCAACTCTATCGATGGAAACACTATGTGACGAAACGTTTTATACGTTGCCAATAATTAAAATTGCGATAAACTTTTTATGGGGGAAATTTGAACTGAAAGATGCTGTCGGACATTTGACTCGAGAGGGAAAATACGATTGTAGTGAATATCATCGGCGTTTAAGTGCATCACAGAGATATATTTCAAATCTCTGACAATAGAGAGGGCATGTTAAAGAGTTACTCAATGGATACAGAAAATTTAAAAACGATTACAATAATAGAACTCAGATTCATTAAAAGAAAGTATAAGACGTTTTTATAGGTGTTATAAAGTCATTGCAATTAAGTAATTAAGCAATGAGATAATATTTTACACGTAAAATCGAATTGGGTGTCCATTTATTTTGGACATTCAATAACCACAGCTTGAGGACAAGCCAAGGGAAATTTAGTCCATTAGAACATATTAATATGGAGCTAATCTATGAACTGCCGAGCAAGCAAAGGCGCGATGTAACTCCAGTTTCAGAGATAATCGGATGCATTTGATTTGAGAAAAAAAATATCGAAACCTATTATTATGATACTTTGATATACGGCCCATCCCTGAATCGAGGGGCCAATTCCCACTTTTAAAACCGACGTCTTTTTTCGAGTTTAACAGTCTGCACATCGATCCAACTGCCTCTATCACTCACATGTTTTCCGCTTAACTACTTAATCGTCCTCATGTACATGATTATAATAATAATCATTGTTAATTAGCATCAAATTACTCTTGAGTATTCACCGGTCATTATTTTTTACGCCATTGTATCTCATATCATAAATGTAATCATCAAAATTTTGAAAGATACGATATTTATCATGTTAAAAACTCTTCCCCGCGATGTTTCGCGAATTTGTTGAAACGAGAAAACAATCGACGAATGAGTATTCTCGCGAATATCCGAATTCAATCGCAAACACAATCATTCGCAGTCTACAGAGAAGCGATAATCAGGCGGGAAACAAACAACATTCCTCGGCAGCCTACTTAATTTAAAACTATCTGAGAGCAAAGCTTAACCTAAATTAATATAATTAATATCAGAATTCTCTGCGGATCTCTCGAAGAAATATTACAAAAATAGGAAATCAAAAATAGGCGAAAATCGTACATACAAAATATCTATTTCCAGGGCATACTTGACAGTATTTGCAATCTATATTATAAACATCCATCCAACGAGTTTGAAATTTACAGATTGTGGATTTCAAACACTCGACTCCAACCGCGAATGTGCTCGGGAAACATCATCAGCGGAAAATAATTTGCAGCGATCAAAAGGTGCGGAATTTCTTCGGTTGTTCTTTGCAAAACATATACAATACCTTCATTAAAGATCTCGTTATTTATCTGCAAAATTTTATCTGCTTTTAGCGGAGCTTTTCCTTATAGGGGAATTTCAATCGATTTATTAGTAACTTATTGGTTGAAAAAAAACGCACTACAGACGAAAAAATGAGCTTAAATTTCTCGATTACTGAGTTTGTTAGATATTCTTTAAAACTTCAGCAGAAGCTCGGAAAGACCTTTCACTCATCCTAATCCTGTATTTGCCAAATAGCAAAATGACCAATCGTCTAGTTAAACCCCTAGTCGCCCCTAGACCTTAGTCGCATAGTTATAGATTTAAATCACTCAGAACTGATTTATCAGTTTCACTTCATAAAATAAAAAATTTCAGTTAAAAAATATCTGGAAGCTTCTACGATTATGCGCACAGCGAATTAAATTATTTTTGCGGTTTAATCACGCAAAAACCTGATCTTCTACTTCATGACTATGATAGCAAGTGAGACCTATTTACATCTCTAGTAGACTCCAACTGAATCAATCCATTAACAACTGTCGTAGGATACTTTCTTCTGATACATTTACCTCTGCAGACGTTTCCGAACAAGAAAATGGTGGAGACACGCCATCTTATAACACGGGCTCCGTTAAAATAATAGACGTTCAATCATCAAAGAACCCTTTGATTTCCTTTTAATTTTTCAGGAAGATGTGAGAATACAGAGAAGGAAAGACTACCCTGTATTTATAATACCATATATATATATA
>KZ309620.1:293750-310039 GCA_000376725.2 Ladona fulva
ATATATATATATGAAGCGAGAGCAGTTTTAATCGGTCTACGAGAGAGTGTCGTGTCCACAGAACACATGTACATATCCGCGCTTCAGATATATTTTATACGACGCTGTAAATACTATTTTGAGATAAATGGGAGAGCTTTCTTGAAAGAATGTCTCCTGGTAAAATATATGTATGTATGCTCTTGGATCTGAAGATATCTCTTCGGCGGTATATGTTGGAGATGATGTTGAAATAAAGGCAATTGGAAAAGTTTCACAGTGAATTTTATTAATCATGCTTTTGCCCCCCAAAAACCGTGGTGATGAGCAATAATTATCACGGTCAGCAATCTAACGAAAGTGAAAAGGATTACGATAAAAGAATAAAGAAGGCGATAGAAAATTCTTTTGGGTGGAGATAAATGTCTTAATGTCGATGTCTTAATTTAAGAGATCGCGTTAACGGAAAAACATTCAATTTCAAATGTATCGGAGGAATATGCAAATGTGGAGCTTGAACTGAGAGAAGATAAAATATGCGCAGAAATTGACTAAACGATGTCCTCAAAAAGGAACATACATGTAAATTTAGACGCCAACTATAGCGTTGAACACATGGCGAAATATTCTTTGTCAAATTTATTTTTGCTAATAATCTCCATGTATTCCCCTCTGTCCCAGCAAGAATATCTAGTCATCATTACTTTTAAACGGGTACCCGTGTATTCTTACGGGGAAATGCATGAGCTCGGTTTCAACAATTGGCTTTGTCGACAGAGAAACGGATTATCTCGGGGTATCTATTAACGGGACAAATGGAAATGGTAAGACGGAGGACCCCCGCCCCATGACTTCGATATGAACAGTATCCTTTTAGAAACATAAATTTGTTATTATAAATTTCTATGGATATTGGCAGTCTCTCTTACTAATTTCCCGTTTAAATTAATCATCTTTCGATTTCTCCTCGTCTATATTTATCTGTGAAACAACACTGATTTATCTCGGGATGCGTATTCCCTGCGTATCAAAGACTTGAATTTATACAAAAACATTACCTTTGTCATATTTTTACGTCCGGATAACTGCTTTCCTCCTCTATTTCATGCTCGGATTCCAGCAAGGCATACTTCTAATTATTGTTTAACAAATGGTTAAATACCACTTAAACTATTGCAGTCTATCCAGCATTAACAATTAATTATGAGAAATCTCAGCCTTGCCCAACAACCAATTTATCGCGTGTGGTTACTAAATCATCGTAGCACCCAGCCGCCGCGGACCAAACCACCGCGGTCCAAAATACAGGCTGCGGTCTACAGACTCAATATTCCACTAAACGTTCGTGAGTTTTATAAAAATTGTCACAATTTCGAAACGAAAGCAATATTCCACGATCAGAATAAGGATGTTAATTCAATTCTCCTCGTTTTGATTCTCGTCCATATTTCATGCGACTATTCTTTCTAATATAATTTTGCAAAAGATAGAAATCCTGAAAGCGATATAAACTACCTCTACGTGCATTTCTTATGCTTCGACTGATCAAACAGAGGAGAGAAGAAATTTTATTATTAAATTACAAAAGAAATCTTCTGACAAAAGAATATTCTGAGGAGAAGAGAAGCAGGGAAAATCAAGAGAAAGTCCCGGCTGAATTCAGAAAAATTCCACTCAACAGGAAAGTCTAAAATTGTCAATTCAAAAACAGTACAAATGGATTGCTGGGGCTACATCTTCAGTATACTATAATTCAAGTCAATAAGACAACTGATAAATCACACATTAAATAGGAAAATATTTAAATAAATGTATTCTAAACCTCGCAAAATGCTTACACATTGCATAAAACTTCATGGAATTATGAAAGTATTTATTTCAATACGTGTACAGGTAAGTCCACAAATGGTAAAAAGTACAAACGGTACAAACGTTTACCGGTTTCGGCAACTAGTTATGCCATCATCAGAACAAAGAATTTGATTCTTGGTTCTGATGATGGCATAACTAGTTGCCGAAACCGGTAAACCTTTGTACCGTTTGTACTTTTTACCATTTGTGGACTTACCTGTACACGTATTGAAATAAATACTTTCATCGTTATGAAGTTCCACCAGATCTCCCTGGACTGTATTCATTCTATCTCAACAGCATGCTGGAGGATGTAGTCTACATGGAGCAACCAGAAGGAGATGAAAACAAGGAGCATGATCCAGAAGCCTGTATGTAGACTGAGGAAGAGCCTATATGGTTTACACCAAGCTGGACGAGATTGGAATCGGTTCATTGACCGGAAGCTTCAAGAAGGCCTAAACATGATGAGATGCATGAGCGACCCATGTGTGTACAAGTCACAAGANACCTTTCTTTCAAGAATATCGAACCTGCGTCTGAGAAAATAGTAATAATATAACTACAAGGCCTGTTGTAAAGATTCTATTAAAATATTTTTCTCATAAATACAATCAAATTTGGTAGAAATAGTTGCACTGCAATTGAAGATTAAACCAAATGTAAGCAATGTGCCCAGAATTTTGAAATTCAGAGATTCACTGGAATGAATATAACAAAAATAACTCAATCTTTTACATGCTTTACAATGAGAATAATTATTTATATTTATTCAAAAAATGATAAATATAAAAAAATAGTGGGAAGTATGGGGATGTTGCTATTCTTTAACCTGTGTATCAATATTAAAATTGACATTTGTTGTTGAGAAACGAAGCAAATAAGTAAGTGACTTATCATTGGTGACATATATTCTACTGGGAACACCTATATTTTGACTGTATACATATCACGTTGGAAAAGCTGCTTTCGCAAAGATACTTGCTTTCCAGCATCGAGCCCATTACAAGGCCTAAGTTTCGCAAGTTAGGGTAACGTTCTCCTGGGAGTAAGTTAAAAGAAAGTCGAATCCTATTTCGGTTCTTCCCTAGTTAAAAGGGCCTGACTGCAAATCACGCAATTCCAGTTGAAGGTCTGATCTGCTTACGTTTTCAACAGAAATAGTTTGTTTAGCAAAATCGGTAGCTTTACGGACAGCTTTAATCCGTAATGACAGCATTTATAGACTTCCCTGTATACTGCTGAAACTTTTTCTCGTGTAACGTACAGTAATGTCTTTTAACCTTATATTCTTTAGGAACTGATACTGTAGTTACATACAAACAATGCACTAAAGTTTATTATTGTTGTCTGTGATTAAATACTCTGATTCCCAACCGTCATTACAAACTCGATGCCCGTTTGTTAATTTTATTTTCGGCGAAGAAACATTACAATTGAAAAAGTTTAAATTGAGTTGCTGATTACCGCACATCAGAACAAAATAACTACAATTATAAACAAATAAACACTTGCCGTAACAATAAACTTCGCGAACCGTATTCAAAGTTTTTCTGTCTACGAGACTCTATTTCACACTATGGTTCATTCACTAGATGTTTGTGCACTTTAGAGAGAGAAAGAAGATGTTATTTCTTCGTATAGGGAGCCAATAGGACATGACGATCTGTCCCCTCCACTCATCAAGAGCGTGGTACAACTTTGCTGTGTTGCAACATTATCATAAAAATATAAATTTAGTTAAAATCGTTTCAGTTTTGAGTGAAAGTAATGCCGGAAATAACATTGTGATTGATTTTAGGTTAATTAATAACACAACCGCAGAAAAAACAAAAATACCACATTTCAAAGAAAATCTTGACTTTATTCCGGTTTTGTTTGAACGGGAGCCTTTACTTCTGTAATTTAGAAAACAAGAAAGTTTTTACATCAAATTCTGCTTCAAATCATTTTCTTTCCGTTCGCATTATTAATTTGGCAGACAAACGTTTTTGAGGCAAATATTCAATAGAAATTATTGGAGAGGTCGAGAATTTTTGAGAAAATGTATCGAAGAAAGTAGTCGCCAGCTATCTTTCGTCTTATTTGCTCTGGAAGAAACTTCAAGCGGGAAAGTTTCGGAGAAAATAGTGAATTTATTGTCTGTGAAAATACAAAACCTCTAAGTTTATAAATAACAAAAGAAAAACAATTTTAATTCGGGGGTTACGCATAACACGGCGCGGCTCGCGATCGTTTGCCTCGAGATGGGATGCTTCTTACGATTTGGTGCCTTCTCGTATTTTTGTCAGCATTTCGGACGAATAGAGAGCCTTTCTTCATTTCTTCATCTGGTCATAATTCACTCTATGAAGAAACTATTCTTTTACCAGGTTGAGAGTTGGGGATGAATAACGAATGGGATAATTCATTAAATCAACATTCAACTATTCTATGCCTTGGTCGTCAAAGGGATGTGCTGTTTATTTCCCAAAAAATTACGAATTTTCCGTCTATTTTATCAAAGTTCTCGCAATTTCGAAATTATATGAACGATTCACGACTAAAGTAAGATTCTATGATTATTTTCCTTTCTTGTGACACTTGTCTCAATTTAATTGACAACTTGTTCTAATTTAATTTTGTAAAAGAAACGACCTCTGCAAGTCATGAAAACGTAATTTACGTACATCTCTTATGGAAACGTATTTCTGGGTTCGAACCCGGGCCTTTACAGAGATGAAAATAGTTTTCATGGGGGTTTCAGCATCGTAGAAACACAATGCAGTTTGTTTCAGATCTCCAAGTCAAGCCGTTCCTGAGATAAATAGGGGGACGGACAGACGGACGGACAAACAGACATTTGCTTTTTATATATGTGATACTGTTATAGTTACATCTCTTAAACAAAGAATGGTATAACTATAACAGTATTTGACAAATTATGCCATCCTTCAGCTTGTCAGAAATGAGTATAATAAGGTTTTACGTTAGGTTAAGCAGTGAGACGCGCTCAATTGGTCAAGGACTTTGTTAATACACATGTTGTTTAATATGAATAACGTTAATATGCAATGCAGAATATTAAAATAGCATAACCTGTGATTTAAGGGTCTTTACATTCACGAGAAAAGAATTTATGTCATATATATTGAAGAGTAAACATAAATACTGCAGACGAAATTTAAACGAAATACTGCCGTCATCTGTAGTTAAAGAGACATCTAACTATAACAGTATTCTAAAAAATATGCTTTCTGATTGTCAAAAATTAATACAACATAGTTTTTACGTTAATTTTAGATGTGAGACGCGCTCAATTGTCGCAGGCGCTCAGTTGTCACGCATTCAACTGTCCGGTCACGGTAAACACCATGGGCACCATGCGTATTAGTTTCCTCTGTAGCTTATTGTTGTTGCGTATCGTTCACGGAAAGAATGAAGCCCTAAAACGACATCTATTTCCCTTATTTACGCTCATCGTCGGATCAGCCAAAGTCGCAGAAGGGTCTCATAATATCAATAACGTCTTCTGCAAATGTATTTTCTCTGAATTTAAGAAGCAAACGCAGCGCAGCCACCTTTCTTTCAAGAATATCGAACCTGCGTCTGAGAAAATAGTAATAATATAACTACAAGGCCTGTTGTAAAGATTCTATTAAAATATTTTTCTCATAAATACAATCAAATTTGGTAGAAATAGTTGCACTGCAATTGAAGATTAAACCAAATGTAAGCAATGTGCCCAGAATTTTGAAATTCAGAGATTCACTGGAATGAATATAACAAAAATAACTCAATCTTTTACATGCTTTACAATGAGAAAAAGAGTAAAGATTCCTTGTAAAAGGGATACTCCTATGCATTCACAGTTTGTTAGGAAGAGAAGGATGTCCGAGGCATGAAAAAAGGAGATGAAGTTTGGAAGACTATTTTTAAAATAAGAAAAATCAAATCACAGCATGTCCTCTTCAAAAGACATCGAAGAGAGACAAATATCCAAGTGCTGGGACAATGAGTGGGAGTTGGTAGACATTCCACAAGCAGGACAAACACAGTTCTCTCCTTTGAAGTTGTCTTCTTCTTCATCAGAGGAGATGACTATTTCTTCTGGAGGGCGTTTTGCCATACATTCATCCAGATGTTCATCAAATGCCTCCTCATCCACTTTTGCTCCACATCCGGGACATTCCAGCTTCCATTGTTCCTTGACTGAACTTCCACCATCATCTATGCATTTGTCCAGATGCTCGTTTATTTTAGCTTCCAGCTGACGTGAGCCACACACAGGACATTCCACATCTGCTTTCACTTTTTTCACTGGTGGTTCCCCATCACATGACCCTAGCACTCTACCCTCTCCAGAGAATGGAACGAATGTCTTTTCTTTCTCTAAATATACTTTCCCCTTACTTACTTCAGCAGTACTTTCTGGTTTCTTTGGCAGAAAATTCTTTGGAAATGGAACACGAGGGAAATCTGTTTTAGGGATCAAATTTTTCTTTACATCCTCAACAGAAATTCCTTCATTTTTCTTTGCTACTAAGTGCTTGGGCATTAAAACATGTGGTGAGGGTGTCTTAGAAACTGCACTTACTTTTCCAGAAACTTTCTTCCCATCAATAATACTATTTGATTTAGACGGGGAAAAGTATTTCTGTATTCCAGATGTAGAGGAGCTCTGCACAGATTTACTTTTATGTGAGGAAGGAATTGTATTCAAATGAGTGCTCTCAGATTTACCTGAAAATAAAAAATGAAAGGTTATTCCAGAAGGGGAAAATGAGATAAGAAACTACTGCGGATGAAATGGTAATGTTTTAATAATTGCAAGTTGTTGTAGCCAGGACAAGACTACAACATCAGGGCAGCAAATAAATTTGATAAGCAATGAAACCACTTGAATGAAATTGTTATGTAATGAATCATAATAAGGGACTGTGACTCAAGGAAAGTAGTACAAGTTCTTCTTCCCTTCAAAAAACTGCAGCACAAAGATAAATGGAAACATAAAAAAGCTTTCAAAATAAATTAGAAATAAAAAAAAAAGCTGAAATTAGTCTACTCATGAAATATTCCATTAAATGAACTGGAAATAATAAAATAACAACAGAATTATTATACAGTGCCAAATGAATAGACTCAGCACTATCTTCTCACAAATATCTCTTTAATTGAGTATAGCAAAATGTAATTGTACCAACTATTCATATTAAAATTATTAACAGCTTCATTTAGTGCATGTGCCAAGCTTTTGAAATACTTCAAATTTTAAAACTTAAAGATTAACTTACTGATCTGTAATTATTAAATTCTTATTAAAATAGGAACACATGGAATACTTAGAATATTTATGCTCATTTAGAATATTTATGGTTTCATTATATGATACGATGACCATTGTAGGTTGATTGGCATTGATAGATGCAAAGGGAAATATTGACAGACACAAGGACTATTGCAACAAATTCTATGAATATTCCTAACTATACATGTAAATTTATCATCATTTCGATTCTAGCCCACTGTGCGTCATAATAAAACAACTTGTGGATATTACAAAGTTTATCCTTTAGAACGTCTTTCAATGAAGTCTGGCCAGAGAGAATAGAATTTAAATTTATCTCAGTTAATGAACAACTTTTGATTTTTCAAATATTAAACAAATTAAGANAATCTTTGTATTTAGTGGCTTGCATAGGGTCCCTTAAAACTTTTGTATTCCATTTCTGTCTTCTAGGGCCATTGGCTTTCTTCATGGCAGCTAGTTGTTCTCTAAAATTTACTTTCACTGAATAGTGATCTGTGTCACAGTTTGGTCATTGTGCAGACATCTAATATGGAGCTAGAGTGTCTCCTAGATATGAGCACATGATCTATTCCATTCACAGATCCAGTTCCTGGTATTTCCCAGGTATCTTTATAAATATTTGTATGCTCAAAACATGTGCTTTTAATAATCAGGTTGCACAACAAAGTTAACTGGCAGAGTAGTTTTCCGTTTTCACTTGTTTCATCATGCAGGGAGTTCTTTCCAGCTATATTATATATATAAAGAAATTTCCAATGAAATTTTAAAAAATGGTTTGAATATTATAGCTCTCCAAGAAATGAGATGGATAGGATCTGGCAGAATTGATAAGGAAGATTTTACAATGGTGTAGAGTGGTCTTACTCATAGAATAGGATTATATGGAAGTGGCTTCAACTCTTATATAAGGAATAGTTTGATAAAATTTGACTCATTAGGGGAAAGACTATGCAAAGCAACATTAAAAGGAACATTTTGAAATGCTGACAACAGAGGACAGTACAGAAGAAGAGAAGCAAGCATTCTATAANCTCTCCAAGAAATGAGATGGATAGGATCTGGCAGAATTGATAAGGAAGATTTTACAATGGTGTAGAGTGGTCTTACTCATAGAATGGGATTATATGGAAGTGGCTTCAACTCTTATATAAGGAATAGTTTGATAAAATTTGACTCATTAGGGGAAAGACTATGCAAAGCAACATTAAAAGGAACATTTTGAAATGCTGACAACAGAGGACAGTACAGAAGAAGAGAAGCAAGCATTCTATAATACGGAGCTTAATCTCCCAAAAAGACTTAAATATTGCAAATCAAAAACAGAATTTAAAAGAGAGGAAAAAGCAAAATAAGGTATCTCTCATTATCACCACATGCTACACTATAGAATTGAGAGGTCTATCCAGGTTTTTATTAGGGTGTCCAGTCAAATCACTTGAAGTATTTTGCCCAAGATACATTTTACACTCAGATGTTCTGCCCAGATATGGTTCACCAAAGGGACTATTCATCTAGAGACATTTTATCCAATAAGATATTTTACATAATAGCGTTTTCAAAAGCAAGTGAAGTATAAATATTTAGCCATGAAAAATTATATTTCCCTGTAATTTTTTAGTTCACTTGTCTGAGAATGAGGTATTTAAAAAAATAATTTATTTTCCTTAATTGATATTAGTTAAAATTAAGATGCAATACTTTGCGACAATTCATAATTAGAATACCAGCCAAGGTAGACATTGATCCTCAATGGAAAGTATTGATACAAAATATGATAGAATAGTTCATAGGGAAGAGAATCTAACATGTGTCATCTGGGTATAGTTTCTTTCAACTGAGTGGAGGCTGATTAACTGCCTCATGATGCTAACAATGAAACTTCTGATGCACTAAATTTTTCATAGAGCCTCTTATTAAGCAAATCACTTTTTTGGAATTTGTGAGTCTCATTTTTTGCAATTTATTTTGGAGAAATAGAAAAAGCCTAAAGTTAAAGTAGAAAATGCTACAGGGACATTTGTTACAGGGGGGCTCATCCATTTTCCCATTAGAATCAAACTGAAAATGAGAGGACAAAATGATGAGTAAAGCTAACAATATGGAACAAGTCAGCAGAAGTGGGAAAGGAATGGACCCAAACTTCTACCCTCTTAAGCTAGTGAGTTGTAGCCTATTTTGCAGATAATTAACATTAAAAATTAGAGAAAATTTAACTGAAGAAAACCATAAAGAGAGAGTTCATGTGAAAATCTGTTTATTTAAGTATGTACATACTTTCATAATTATAATCTGTTAAATAAATAAGGAATGAAAAAAACAAGGTCCACATTTTTAATTTAGAGAAAAAAATGGAGAAAAAGTCTGCCATTTCTCTTACATTGATTGATTCATTCTGTTGTCAGCTTGTTTATCAACTTAAGTTTCTTTCGTGATAATTGTAATTATTGTCCTTATTTCCTCAGTAACCCAATATTTAGGCAGAAAAATAAACAAAATTTGAATGTGGGGGGTCAAACATAACCCCACATTGTAGATTAACCATTGTTCCGAGCTTTTTGCATCCACAACCAGAACAAGTTTAGGAGTTGGTTATACATGAAGTCAGTATACATATCAGCCAGAGTCAATTGACTGTTGATATTAAAATATGTGTAACTACTGCTCCTAATTTTACAGCACTATTTTGTTTACACCTTACTAGCTTTTGAAAACACCATGAAGTGAAATATCCTTTGGTTAAATAACCCTTTGGTGAAAAGTCACTTGTGAAATGCCTCGGAGTGAAATGTCCCTGGAACAAAATACCCTGGAACTACTGTTTGGAATTCTTAGGAAAATATCTAGTATGCGAGCTAAACAAAGGATTAATCAAGTTAAAAAACAAAACCTACAATGCATGCAAAAAGTTTGCTCTCTTTTGAATAATATTTGCTGATGTTTTCCTAAAAAATTAATTTCATGATTATCATGTCTTTTTGAATAAATTTGTGGCACTACCACATCCAAGGCAAGGGTTAGTTGGTTAAATATAATTTTACCAATGCATTTGCAAATTCTAGCCCAATAAAAAGGTATAATAATGCAAAAAAAAGCTATTAAGTAACTGCTAATATTAAAACATGATTTACTTATTGATTACATACAGAAAGACTCATAGTTATTAGAAATCTGACAAGGAGAGGCTCTCACTTTTTTCCAGGGATTTTCATGAAACTTTTTGTGGTGGTACTGATAGTAGGGTAATGAAAAAGTGTAACGGGGTTTGTGTGAATGGGCCTTAGTTTCTCTGCAATAATTAATTGAAAATTGGTAATCATATTATAGGCAACCCTGCAATACACCTCCTTGCCTGCCCGCTGTTTGGTAGTATTTTTTTGATTTTCTTTTCACCAAGAGATGCAAAGAGGCCAAGAAGAAGGGCGAAGGAACAGAGATGGATTCAGGGCATTTCAACCAAAGACATTTCACCCAGGAGTCAGTTCACCAGAGAGTTATTTCATCCAAAGGATGTTTTACCCAATGAAGATTTCACCAAATGCTTTTAAAAAAGTGATACCTAAGTGATGAGAAACAGTGACAGTTGCNAAAGGAATAAAAAATTCTTGCATTAAAAAAATAAAACTTGAATCCTCTAAATTATTTCAATACTGCTAAAATTTTGGCTTTGACTGAAAGCAGATTTGAAATTCAACCATCCATCATTCAACCATTTGGCTAAAATATTTAGCACGTCACTAGCTTTAACAAAGGGGCTGAGATGTACTGAGAGGTTTGAAACATGAAGGAAGAAGAAAATATGGACAGACCAGATCAGTTATTCAAGAGGGAGAAATGCTAAGGATTGTAAAAGAAAAGGATACAGCATCTACAGAAGATACAAGTGCTATGGAACAGAACGGAAAAAAACAAGAGGAAAATTTTACAGCAGATGATAACAGCGGTGAGATACAGAAAAGTTAATAAAGTTACCTTTAACTTTGATTCTGCCTCCCTTCTTCTTGGCACTACTAAACCCCTCTGGTTCATGAATTTTGACATATTCTCCACCACAAGTTGCTTTATGCTCACTCCACCAGAAATCACTAGGTCCTGGAGGTCTATTCATTGCTCGGCGCACCATACCAAAGTATGGCTTCCTGTTCCTGCAATATTAGAAGTCACAACTCTCTAATATCCAATCTAATTAACAACACAAATGTGAAGCTTTACTAATGGCAAATACAGCTAATACTTTTATGCAGTCTCTTATGCTATACACTGAATTTACTCATGTAAGCCGTGCCCTCGTGTATCCTGCATAAGTTTAAGTGTTGATGTATGTCTTTCTCATGAATTTATTGGTTACATATTAATATCGTCACGATGCACAGCCTGTTTTATTGTGCATCTGTATCTCCTAAAATCACACAGTAATCGCAGTTACAGTAAAACCTCGTCACCACGAACTCGCTTAACATAAATTTCGCTCTAATGCAAACTCAAATTACAGTCCCGGCACGGATACATTGCGTCTTATGGAGTTTTATTCGTTTAGCACGAAAATCGGTTAGTATGAAACTTGAACAATTATCTCCATCCCACACTGAGGATTTCTCCCTTGGGTTGAGTTGATGATAGCCATTCATTGTGGATGGTCCAAATGGTATCGAAAAGTGATAGCCTGGAAGTGATTGTCAAAAATATATCCTATAATGCACAGTGCTATATGATACAGCATTCCTGTTTTTATCAGTCGTATTTCACTTACTGTTCTTTGAAAGGGCTCAAGACTATCTCATGCCAGCTTATGAGGTACTGCAATCTGAAGAGAACATGATCCTACCAAACTACCTGACTGTAACGCCTGAAACTATTAATTCCACCAAACTACGATAACTAACTCAAAAACATCCTCGAAGTGTTCTCAGAACACTGTAGATGATCACCTTAATCGAAGGTTGTTGACAATTTTTATCGCTACCGTTTACAATACGAAAGCCTTCGCTCTTCTCAGACCCTCCCCAAAATGAATAGAAGATTTTAGCATAAGGCATCAGATACGCTGCTGCGGGTCAGATAAAAACAACAATTATAAAATATTTACTAGGGAAGTACCATCGTGTAACTTGGGAAATTTTTCTCGGTAACGAGGATATGCTAAGCAAAATTGAAGTTATTGAGTGTGTTAGAGGACTTTCAGTGAGTTCACGACTAATATCTATGTCTTCCTCTTGTGGTGAAGGAAATGATCTGTTCATCAGTTGTCTTACATAATTTGGAGCGTTTCTTACACATAATGAGCAAACGTGTGCAAACTAGTATTAATCTCCAAACAAAGCTCTGGATTTTGGATGAAGTGGAATGAGGAGCTTGTAGTAAAACTCAGATTGTTCATTCGTATGGTATTTCGAAATCAACACTCCCTACAATAATGAAGAATCGAGAAAATTTAAAACAAGCTGCTGCGTTGGCCAGCGTAGGACACAAAGCTAATTGATTATGCCTAGCTCGTCATCAAGATATTGAGGAAGAATTGGTGAAGTGATTTAAACATATGCGGTCAGTGAATATACCGATATATAAAAGGCAAATTCAAATGCTTCAAACCTTGGGATCAATGACTTCAACTGCTCTACTGGTTGGTTGTGGCGTTTCCAGAAATGTCACGGGATCTCCTCTCAAGTGATAAGTGGAGAGGGTAATAAAGTGCACAAACCAGATGCAAATTAATGGCTTCTACATTTCAAGCGCCTCGAGGAAAAGTATGACCCATGGAACATTTTCATCATGGATGAGACAGGGAGGTTTTATAATCCTTTGCCAAACCGCTCTTTAAATATGAAGGGAGAAAAATGTAATGGAGGCACCTGTAGCAAGCAGAGATTAACCGTTGTTCTCAGCTATAATTTGGATGAGAGAGAGAGAAGCTTCTTGTTTAGGTGATAGGAAAATCCAGGAGCCCACGCTATTTTAAACACATTGACCAATCTAAGCTGCCCTGTGACTTTTCACACCACAAGAAGGCCTGGATCAATGGAATAGCACTCCGACAGCGGCTCTTGAAATTTAATTGCCGTATGAAAGTACAGAATCAGCAGGTCCTGCTGACAATGGATAATTGTGCAGTGCATAACTTAGGCAAATTGCTGCTCAGCCATGTGAAAGTTTGCTTCTTCCCGGCAAACACGACTAGCCGTTTTCAGCCACTAGATCAGGGTATTATTGCACTCACGAAAAAAAAATTCTGCATCTGCTTAGTGCGAGCTGTAATCTGTGCTGTGTGTAAAAATGTGGAAAGTAAAAATACTATGAAATGGATGGTCTTAGATGCGGCCAGAGCGAACGCAGCAGCCTGGGAAGCATATTGAAAGTTGCTTCAACAGCATGGACTCGCTCGGAGGTGGAACTAACCAACGAAGGAGCTGCCGCAAATGACACACCTTAAGAGTGGGAGTTGTTGAAGGCAATTATGCCAATCAATGTTAGCCATGATATGGAAAGTAAATTAGTTTTCTTTGTATTTTATTCTTAATTGTTTTTGATTATCCAGAATGGATTAAAATTCGGAGATTACGTAGAAGCCGATGATCAAGTTGCCGTTTGTGGTTTACCTGAAGAAGAAGCCAATGAAGTTGAGGAATCTTCGAATGAGAGAACAGTAATTGATATCATTGATCAATGATATCAATTTATGTTTGCTCTTTATAACTTATTGGTAGATAATACATTTGATTATATTTGTATTTGATCTGAGTAATGAATGTCTATCTGAAATAGGCTAGACGAGTTTGCATAATTTTCATTGCGATTTCCCTAATGCGAATTTCTGGAGGATTTGTGTAAACTGCGAACCCCCATTTTTTCACTGGCATTTCCAGAAAAAAGGTGCATGGCTTACACAAGTAAATATGGTATATATAAAAATGTCGAAGTCTTCTTAATGCAGCTTGAAGAAGATGGAACTTTATAATAAAGAAAATTCAAGGTATTTACTTATCACTGAATTTACTTACATCTTCAAGCACAGAAAAAATCTTCATAGCACATCCACTATCCCATATATATATATATGCTATGAAAATGTTTTTTCTGTGCCTGAAGATGTTAGTATACTTATGAAAACTGTCGCCAATTAAAGTCCCTGTGGAAAAGTATGAAATTCCTTTTCATTCTTTATCCGATATACAATGTCTTTAAATTAGTAGACTGGAATAAGATAAACAGTGAATATATCAATCATCTGAATTTAGCATTTGATACGGAGCTTTGCCATCATCATCCACAGCTCTACATCTTGGTGTGGGCCTTGGCTACCTTTATTATTATATGCCTCCATTTGGTCTTCCTTTTTACTTTCTCCTTCCAACACTCATTTTCCTCAAGTCCTTTGTGGCCATCTTTTGCATGGTCTTCCTCTCCTCCTAGTTCCTTCCATCTTGCTGTTAATTAACAGTAAGATTCTGTTTTCTTCCTCCTTTCAACATGGCCCAACCATAACAGTTGCAGAGACTTGGAGAAACAAACTATGTCCTTCTCTTCATTTTTCTTCTCAAAATTTCATTAACTTCCTAGTTCATTCTGATTCTCTACTTTTCTCCTTCCTTTACTGGGCCACAGATTCTTCTTACTATTTTCCTTTCCAATCTTCTGAGAGTTTCTTAATCTTGTTTGGATAGGACCCATGTCTCAGCTCAGTAACCACTGGTTACTGGGACTGAGATACTGGTTATCAATATTTTATAAATTTTCAACTTAGTTTTCCTGGACAGATGAGTCGATATGAGGAGAGGTACATTTGCAAATAAGCCTTGTTACCTTGCATTACCCTTTGATTGATCTCATAAACCTTTTTTTTCATTATTTACACCCAGGTAAGTAAATTTTCTGACACCTTCAAACTTGTAATTCACAATAATTTAATTTTGTAGCTCTCGTCAATTTTGTGAAGATAACATCTTCATGTATTTGGTCTTTGCTTCATTGACATTGAGGCCCATTCTTTTCCCAATGCCTTTGATGGTAGTAAACATTTCCTTAAGATCATTCATGAGTTATATCATCAGCATATGCAAATCATTATATGAATTTGTGAACAGTAGTTCCCCTTACTTTCAATTCTTTCATTGCTTTGTGCAAAACCAAATTGAAAAGCACAGCTTAGAGAGTATCTCCTTGTCTTACTCTTGAAGTCTTTTTAAAAGCACTGCTTACACTACACACAACAAAAGCCTTGCATTGAGATTCCTTCAATGTCATCTCAATTCAACCAGCTTTCCTTGAATACCCGTAACCTCTCAGTGCACAGAGCTTTCTTTCCTAAACACACAGTCAAAAGCTTGACAAAAGTCAATGAAGAGTATATGCAAATTAATGTTGTATTCATAACACTTCTTCATCTTTGTCTCACTGGAAATATCTGATCAATTCTTCCAAATCTAAAGTCACACTGATATTCTTCTAGAATGTCTTCAACATAGATACTTACTTGTTTCAGGAGAATAATAGTGAAGATTTTATATGCTCAGTAATGTAATGCCTCTATAGTTTTTGCAGTCCAGCTTATTGCCTTTTTTAAATATTGGGCAAATCAATCCAATTCTCCAATCCTCTGGGTATTCCTCCAATTTCCAGATACAGTGGAACCTCAGTTCATGAACTTAATCTGTTCCTGTACCCTGGTCGTGAACCGAGACAATTTCTCCCATTGAAACTAATGTAAATACAATTAATCCGTTCCAGACTCTGAAACTTTATATTTTTTAAGTGTATTTTTGTTTAGAATGCACATCGATTACATGTCAAATTAGTTATAAAAAAATAAATAAATAATTAAATTTTAATACTTTACGTGAATTTTATTTAAAATTAAATACTTTACGTAAGTTACCTTCGTTGTGGGGGTGGCGGTCGAGGAGGAGGAGGCTAGAGCTGTGAAGATGAATTCCCTTCCACAGAAACAGCAGACAGGTCAGATTTGGTGGTTTTCTGCACTTTTTTAAGTGGTTCTTCTCCCGATTTATCATCTGCTTTGCGCACAAGAAATCGATCTAAACAGGTTTGTCTTTTTCTTTGTTGCAAAATTTTTCTGAAGTGCGACATAGCATTGTCATTGAAAAGATTAATTGCCCTATTGGCTACAAGTTTGTTCGGGTGGTGTTTCTCAACAAATTCCTGCAACTCACTCCACTTA
>KZ309621.1:10568-24290 GCA_000376725.2 Ladona fulva
AGTGTTTTCTCAAAAACTTTCTCGCTTCAAGTTTTTTCCTACGTATAAATAACGAAAAGTAGCTAGCGACTACATTTCTCAATGCATTTTGCCGAAAATTCTCGGCACTCCCAAAGATTTCGCTACAGCATTTCTCTCCAAAATTTTTAAAAGGAAAAGTAATAGCATTGGTGGAAAGTGAATAAAACGAGACAGATTGTGATACCAAGATAGACCGTGTTTTAAAAAGATGGACCTAAATATATCGGTTCAAAGAAGACCGCAACTAATTTCCGATTTTTTCAGAAGTATCACTTTCTTATTTTTCCTTCGATAATGATAGTAATTAAACTTGATTAAATCACACTATGCTATGCGAAATTACTTTTGCTGTATGATAAAAGTATTTAAAATACATTTTTACCAACAAATAAGCAGCCGTTTTAAAGTTACTACGGGAGAAGGAACGCGATGATTTTTAAGAACAAAGTCCCTTCCAGCCGGTCCACGAGTTTGTATGCTTAGGCCCTGTTTGCGGCATTTAAACCTTAAAAACTCGCATATTTTGCCTTCTCGCAAACATTAATTTATATCATCATTAATGTTACCTATAAAATTCTGAAAAGTTTGTATTTTATAGTACATTGTTAATTCTTTAAAGAAAAAAATTAAATTACGTCTTATTCCAATTGTTTACGTTCACATTCTCTTCCAATCTGCAAAAGTTGATTTCAAATCTAATACTTTGTTTCATAAAGTCTAAGTTATTCTTCCAACCAGAGATCTACGTTACACCAATAGACATTGTCCCTAGCTGTCACAATCCACATATTTGATGACGACTGGACTTCTTCCCAGTCGGTGTGATTTTTTCAATGAAGTGCCTTTCAACTATTTTTTTTGGTAAGTGGCGTGTACTAAGCGGAGTACTGGATGGTTGCCTGGCGATTGGGGTGTTTAAGAGAGCCTCATACTTTGCGAACGGTTGTTGAATTAGCAGAAGGCGAAAGCTAAGAAAAGCTATCTTATTTTTAAAACTATTGAATTATACCAATGTAGGAGTAAAGTGAATGGAAACATTCAATAGTCGCCTAAATGATTTCATGTACCATTTCTTCGATTTTTTTCCGGAATGTTACTTTTCTCAAAATCATCCTAAGCTATACTTACATTATCGTCACTTTCGTCTTCTCTACGTGAGCTCTGACATTTCACCTGTAAATCACCTTTATCTGCTCTATCAGAATCTAATAGCACTTCACACTCTTCTTCTTTATTTTAAAATAGACTTTGAATTTATTCTTCTCTAAGAAAAGAGGGACACTCCTTAGACCCCTTCACAAAATTTCCATGAGAAAGGCCTTCTTGCACTTCCACTCGTCACGAAAGGAACTATCAATCTGAGAGTAAGGCGCTCACTCATTCGGAAAGTCAAAACAAAACGGAACCCTACGAAGCCAAAGCCATGGTGGAATGCAAGTGAGTAGTTGGAGATAAAGGCACTCTTGTGAGTCTTACGAAGTAATAAGTAGTAACACAAAACAGATGCCAAACGTAAAGAAATGCATAGGAAATGAATCTACTGAAGATAAGAAAGACCCACACAATCGACCCAAGGAGACAGAGAGATTTTTGTTTTGCTTAGATAGTGGTTTTCCGTGTAGCCTCAGTGGATGATTATGAAGAGCAATCTCTGCGGAGGCCGGCAAAAGTAAGAGCTATTCGGAGATCGCAACGACGCGTCGTCGCTTTTTATTGCGGCGTCGCGACGCAGCAATAGAAAGTTTTAGCAGGGGCTTATCGGTTAACCGATATATTCTAAATGTCTCAGTGCGCATGCGCAAAATTCCACGTTGTCCAGGTTGGTCTCACGGGCACGTTTAATTTTGGAGTTCCCACATCGACGGAAGGTGTCCAATATGGCGAAGCAAGAAAGGTTGTGATTCTCCGAATGGGGCGATATCATCTTACTTGGACAATTTATATAATCCCTATGAGAATGGATGGAAGGTGAAGGCAACAGGGAAGAATTTCAACACGCGCTGCCTTCGGGTTGTTGTTGTTGGTTGACGGTATGCTGAAACTCTTTATCTACGGTGCCCGGTAGATCGTATGGACGTTTCAGTTTAACGGCAGTTGAACCTACGGTGTACGCAGTGCTAAAACTCTCTAATAAAAAACCAAATCCGGAAAATTGCAGGGCGACGTATGGGATACGTCGAATCGGGCGGGAGGGTTAGTACGAAAGAAGTAGCGTGATGATTTTAAGAACAAATTCCTTTATTCGCTAGTTTGAAAAAGAATTTCAGGGCAACATCAAAGAAAATACACGAAGACATACAATTACTTTGAATTGGCTCCCAGATAGCCAAGTGGGCAACGCGTTGGACTTCGATGGAAGTGGTCCCGGGTTCGTATTCCCTGTGGGAGCGTATGTGCGAAATGACCTAAGCTGTCGAAGCACTTTTAACAATACTGCCATATACCAATTACTACGAATGAATTATTGTAAAGAAAAAACTTATCTTAGAAAAATAAGAGTAAAGTGGTTACATTTATAATGCAATATCTGATTGATATCAAATTCAGAAGTTCCGGGAGCACACTGGGTGAGCATGACGGCGCCATACAGAGATTTAATCATACGTTATGGGTACGCAGGAAGGCGCTGAAGAGTTAAGACTGTTATTTTTATTTTCAATTCACTTATGAAACTTACAAATGACACGCAGATGAATGGTGTGATGCTCAATTCATGCCCAATGGTTCATCGTCCACTTACCTTCCAAAAATGAATGCCTAAGGGAAGTTTGTTTCTTCTTATGATTCATGCGAACGTCTCTTCTTTCTCGTTCTCTGCATCGCTGGTGTACACCTAAACAAAGCTCTGAAACGAACGAGATATCACAGAAAAGAAAGGTCCTCTGTTAGGAAAGCTAAAGAAACTTTGCTATTTCATCCTAACGATAGGGATATGGTATGCTATGTTTCATCTTGCTCTTTAGATCACGCGAGTTCTCACAATAGACGAAATAGACGAATTAACTTCTTTCTCAATTTAACTCCTTGAATTCAAACCACTCTTATCAGATTTTTGCTCCCAATTAAGACCTAAGTCACGAAAATATACTTAAACTAACGCATGGAGTTAGAAATAGCTGTTATAAAATGAACTATCTTCATACTTTGAAGAAACTCGGATAAATGTTTCAAATTTTAAATTTATTTAAATATATACATTATAGGAAACAAGAAGATATTACGCGATCATAAATTACTCTTCCTTAAAAAAGAAACATGATAGAACACCAAGCGAATATTAGGCTTCTATATGGTATAGAAACGAAAAGTAACGCCGAACGTAATGGTAAACGTAACGCCTGACGGCGTTGAGGGGTTAATAGTGTTAAATTTCATTTCATATCAGCTGACATCACAGTGGATTTATTGATTACATACATATAAAAATACATAACATAGATGGATATTTCACAAAAAAAAAATTAAAAATACATCTATACTCAACATTTGGGCCCCCTACAAACAGAAATTGTTTATGCCGTGGTACCAATAATGCATGCTAAGGTAGTACAAGAAGTCAGAAATATTATGGACTTGGGAAGCAAATGTGCAACAATATTTTTGACTTTACTAGAGTATTTGTCTCTATCTCTCATAAAATATTTTTGTTGAAAATCTACAAACTGGTAATTAGAGTTTGGCTCTGACCGAGATTAATATGTTTGGCTCTTACATTAATACAAAGTTACCTGGAAAGAAGGATCAAACAAAAATAGAGTGAATTACAAGAGGTAAAATATGGTGTGCTGCACAGGTCTATTTTTGGACCAAAACTATTGCTTATGTACATGACTGACTTCTGTGAAGCTCATATTGAAAATGCTATACCGGAAGCATATGCGAATGCCACTAAAAATATCTTGGGAAAAACGGACACAGAAGTAATCGACAGTCAACACACAATTCTGAACAAAAAAACGTATGTTTAATACTAATTTCCTTACTTTAAATGCATAAAAAAACGGAAGCCATCTTTTTTTTTAAGAAATTGAAAATATCTCTAGGAAGATCAGCGTTATATAACTNTTGTGTGGAAAATGCTAAGTTCGCAGTCTCATTTATTAATATCCAGGTTCTGCTAACACTTCCTTATTTCTCAGCAAAACGAGTCTAAAAATCAGCCAAAAATTCATCAATTTTGGACTTTTTGAATAACCGCTAATATATTGGGCTGATGTGGCAGCGATTGCTGTGGTTTAGTGGTTGAGATGTGCGGCGGCTCATGTACGAGAGTTCGATAGGATTCTGTTGATTTTTCATCTCCAGTTTTTCTTCCGCAAATTAATTTCCTTTTCATCAGTCTTTCATCAATATAATGTTACATTCCTGAACGACTGTTTGATGTTTTTACGCTTGGCTTATTTTAAGCTGAATATTACTTGCATTCTTTCCGGCAGAAAATTCAAAATTGATAGATTCTAGGTTGATTTTTATACTCGTTTTTCGAAGAAACTAGTAAGTGTTAGTTCAAACTGATATATTTGTCCTTATTTTTTCCGAAGAATGTATCCTAAAGAGTATCGCTAAGATCCGTTTGATACAGTGGTAAAGGTTCTCTTATTCGAATATACAGTATTTCATATGCTATGAAAAAGGTCTGACGGGACAGGGACTAGAACTCGGGTCACCCAATTGTCGGTTGGTTGCTCTATCTATTTTTTAAATAAATGTATCCGTTTCCTTGAACATTTCCAATCATACAATAACATTTACATACCAAACAGTTAACCTAACAGAAAGAACATTTCTCCATGCCGTTTGGGACACTTTGTAGGCAAAGGGCGCGTGAGTTCGTCCGGCTAAGCGGCACCGTTCACATACAAGACCTCATAGAGACACCGACCATACAAAGTGATGGAAAGGAGAACCCCTCTTAAGGATAACTCACAAGGAAAAGGGTTTAGGTGACTTGGCACGTAAAAGCGTGCGCCTAGGAATTTTTCTTGGGAATTTGCCTATGTCCACGCCTTATCCTGCCAAGTCACCTAAACCCTTTTCCTTGTGCATTTCAAGGATTTTTTAAATTAAAAAGAAGCTATTTAAGAAATAATGAAAACTTTTTCAAATCAATCAAACCGCAAGCACACTCTAACCCTTCGACTACATCATTCCTGAATATTTTCCCCAGGAATATTTTGACAGTCAGACTATTTATGAAATGAAAGGACGTACTTATTCAGTTGTGAAAATAGTCACTTTACGTTGAATCTTTAGAGCAATAATAATAATAAAACGTCTTTATTAGGGCGAGATTGAGACCACACAGTCTCTTCTTACATCTAACCCTTTTTGGCCTTGACATAGTTAGTACCAATACGATTGTATTGACTTTTATTCCATTCGAGTCCGGAAAAGACACTTAAACTATAAGAAAATAGATTAACAATTCAATTTTCCCTAATATTTCTCTTCCGTTGGTAGTATGTACTTCATCTAAAATAATTAAATTAAAGCACCAACAAATTGAAATTATAATTGAATAATTCAAGCGACACTTGGTGTAACTAGTTCCGCGAAATAACCACTATTATAGGAATCATAATAAGTAGATCCACTGGTGCAACCCCATTTGCTGGGTGTTCCTCCATCCTTAGTGGCGTTCAGGGTACAGTGAACACCTGGTACCAATACTGTCATTATATACACAATGCCTATATCAAGCTGCTTTTCTTACACTAATGCATAATTGGACCCGAAATATACATCTACATCTACATAAGTACCCTGCAAGCCGCCTTCCGGCGTGTGGCAGGGGGTGTAAACACCAAGAGTAGAATTACTTTTTTAATTTATTATTATCGCGTATCGTTCGCGGAAAAAAAGAGTCTCTAAAACGACTTGTCCTCGCGTCTATTTCTCTTATTTTACGCTCACTGTCGGATCGGGCAAAGTAGCAGGGGGGTCGCATAATATCAATTACGTCATCCGAAAATGTATTTCCTCTGAATTTATCTAACAATCGCAGCCTAGCTTCTAATCTCCTTTCTTTCAAGGATTCCCAACCTGCGTCTGTGAGCATTTGCGTTACACTTGCTTCTCTATCGTAGCACTTTTTAACAAAACGTATCGCCTTACGCTGCACTTTCTCGAGTTCGCGAGAGTTCGTTTCATCCGCTGGGTCCCATATACTCGCCGCATATTCCAGATGGGGCCTAACTAACGTAAAATAGCATCGCTCTCTAACCTTTTCATCGCATCTACCTACAATACGCTTTATAAAACCGAGCTTTTTAGTTGCTTTACCGCATATTTTTCGAATGTGTGTGCTCCAGTTTAAGTTATTGGTTAGGGTGATTCCAAGATATTCTACTGAGTCGACTACATTTAAATTCGTTCCACTAATTTTGTACGGGCGGTTCTGACTCAATTGTTTCCTTTCGAAGAAATTTACTACAGAGCATTTATCTACATTAAGATCTAGCTGCCATTTTTCGCACCACATTTGTATATGAGCTAAGTCGTTTGAGAGTGAAGCACTATCTTCGTCACTTGATATTTCTCTATATATTACCGAATCATCCGCAAATATCCTCACATTGCTATCGATCTTGTCGCTTAGGTCATTGATATAAATGAGGAAGAGTAAAGGTCCGATTACGCTGCCTTGGGGTACGCCTGAAGTGACTCTGACTTTATTCGAACTAACGCCATCAAGTACCACTTGCTGTTCTCTCTCGTGTAGAAAATTCTTTATCCATTCAATTATTTCCTCAATTATTTTTATATATATATCCACCTCAGTGTGGCTGATTTCCTTCATTGCTGGAATTTTACGAAGTAGGACATATTTCCCTCTGAAATACTTCTTGTCTGTGTTTATGATTATGAAAGAGTCCTAAAAGCCACCTTTCGGAGTGAGGCAGGGGTACAACCACAATGATTTTATTTCCTTAATCGAATGCTTTAGCGTGTTCACGGAAAAACTGAGTTCTTGAATCCATTTGGTATAGCATCTATTTCCCTGATCTTTCTCGCAGTAAATGAATGGCCAACGTAACATACTGGACGCATTATATAGATTACATCCTCTCTGACTTCATCCAGTAACTTAATCCTCCTATAAATCTTTTAATTTTAAAGATTCCCACACTGCGCCCAGAAGTATCCAAGTAACGCTCACAGATTTATAGTAGCAATCCTTCACAAAACTTATCGCCTTTCGCTGCACCTTTTCTAATTCCAAAATACAACACTTATCGGCAGGATCCCATACAATTCATGCATACTCAAGATGTGACCTAACTATGGCGAAATAACATCGCTCACGGACCATTTCTTCGCCGACGACGACCGACTATTCTCTTAACGAAGCCGAGTTTATTAAGCGGTTTTCCAAATGCAGTATATTATGAATGTGGGTACACCATGTTAATTTTTATATTATTCGTGAGGGTTATAGTACCGGCTGTCTCTCTGAGTCTGGGGGAAGGCTCCCGGATAGCCAAGTGGGCAACGCGTTCGACTTTGGTGAAAGCGTTCACGGGTTCGATTCCTGGTGGGGGCTCACGTGCGAAAAGACCTTAGCTGTCGAAGCACTTTTAACAATAATACTACTACTACAGAGTCTACTGATCAGTACTGCTGAGAAGGATATCCAATGGGTGCCCTGAAATAGCACTTGTAGGCAAGAGCGAGCGGTTTGGTACTTCCTTCATGATTTTCCATTCCAGATAATAATATGATATTCTTTCGAGATTTGCAGATTTCTTACAAAAATTAGAATTGCAATTATTCTTATGCTATCGGCAGATTTAACCAAAGTTAGTAATGCCAGTTCATAGAACACTGCGGAACTTTGTGATAAACCTGTACTCCCAAAAGTACTCGCTATATATTTCAGCAGGAAAGCAATCACCTCCACCTTTAGAAAAATATTTTAGGGATTAATTAACACTTAACAATAGGAATTCATTAATCTTTTACACCTGAAGACGGATAACTTAACTATTTAATAATGTACTACCTATCCGAATCCTCTGAAAATGCAGTTTACTACCCAAGTCCTCTGGAATCGTTGAAACAATCCAGCATAACTCTTGTTTATCCTGCCGGCGCACAGTGGGATAGAATCGAAAAAAGCTGGCTAGGTGACCAAAAATTGTCTATTAGAGCGAGGGACTTGAAGCTTTGCTTGTTTATTCAGAAAAGATTGAGTTTTGTGATTCCGTATTATTTTTTTGTTATCTGTAGGCATTTAAAAGATGCAGGGTGTCAAACTTGGCCAATTTTCACAGAAAAGGGTATTCTCGGATTTTTCTGAAAAACTTTATAGTTTGCTGCAGTGCAGCCGCAATTTAGGTAAACTGATGGAAAAACCGATAATCTTCTATTCTAGCATAACACCTGATATTTTGCTTCATTACAGCTTTTGTGCTCATAACCGTATTTCTGCTCTTTTTACGTAACAAAATGGTGGACGCCTTTTTCGGCCGATATTTTAGATAAAGAAAGGAAAACAACTAGGAAAACGGCACCTAACTATCAAGTATCTTTACGCCTCAGTGCGTAAGGTTTCTAAATATGGCATCTGAAGAAACCATTAAAAAATTATTACTACTCTAGAGGAGGAAGGTCGAGGGATTATCCACGTCACAGGTAAAAGGCTTGACAGAATATCAATATAATAAGAGCCATTTCTCTTGGGATTCTGTTGGTTGTCACTGTAACAACTAAAAGACGGTGATCAGCTTGTAAGATTAAACATTAAATCTACAACGATAAATAAGCGTATAAGATACTTTCGAGGTGCATTGGATAATTATATATATATTATTATATATTCTTCATTATATAATTATGTATTCTTCTACTCCGCTAATACGTGGAGTACAAATATCCTAGAATGCTCTTAAATTTCTGTGGAATAATTTCATAACATTTAAATCCCGAATATAACATGATAATAACTAAAACATCGACATAAGGCTACCGAATAGGCTGTGAGACAGAATTCGGGATGACCGTGGCGCTCAGCTGGGTAATGCCACACAGAGGAAATAGCCGCCGCAATCCCAGGGTAGCGGGTGAATCGAAACAGTTTCTTCAGATTCAATATTTAGAAACATTACGTATTGAGGTGGTATAAGAGACTTGATAATTTGGTGCCGTTTGGAGCGCAAAATTTTAATGTAGCTGTGGGGACCATATGCTACACACTTCCTTTTAACCTACATGATATAGAAAAGCTGAGAGTAATGAAAAGAAAAATTAAAAAGTGATTACTGCAAAATTCCCTTGAATTACTGTAAAAATGTGTTATATGTAATAGTGTACATATTAACTAGATTAATATTGTAAATCATATGTGTAATTTTGTATGGTAAATTATTTAATATGTAATTTTGTATATTGTGAAATAAATAATACCGTAAATTGTGTAAAATTTCAAATAATGTAATATATAATTTCGCTAATTTTAACTTAACTACACGAAATATACACCGTTTAAACTAAATTTTATTTTAACAGCGTTTTTATGTGATATTGTTTTTATTTCATAAAGATTTTTAATAACTTAATAACAATTTATGTAAAATTAGAGACCTTCTTATGAGCCTTCTTTGGCTTAGGGGGACCTTGCTGATAAATTTTTTGAGACTCGTGTAACTAACTAAATTTTTAACTTTTTGTGATTATTTTTATAATAAGCTAATTTTGTAATAAATTGAGTAATAAACAAGAAAGCAAAAGAACAAGAGTTATATCAGGATAGATCCTTATCGATTTTTCTATCAGTATACCTAAATTGCGGCTGCACTGCAACGATCTAGAAAGTTTTTCAGAAAAATCCGAGAATATTCTTTTCCGTTAAAATTGGCCAGGTTTGACACCCTGTGTCTTTTAAATGCCTACAGATAACAAAAAATAAATACGGAATCACAAAACTCAATCTTTTCTGAATAAACAAGCAAAGTTTCAAGTCCCTCGCACTAATACACAATTTTTGGTCTCCTGGCCAGCTTTTCTCGATTCTATCCCACAAAGAGACGGCTTAAGGAATATTTCAATCTTCGTGAAAGATCTATTGCTATTACCAACACTCTCTTTGCGTAGTCTTTATATGCGATGATCCAAAATAAAGGTTCTGGTGGCTCTCTTGTTAATACGTCACTAATGTTCGTTCATAGGAAGATGCTTTTGTGTCTCCGTGCATTCACATTGTGAACCCGTGTTTCGATGTTTCTGGAATACATCTGTGCTGCTACTTTGTCTGGAAAGAGAAAGGCTTTTGTCAGTCGTAGGTCTCAACTTGTAAAAAAGTTGCTTTTAATCTAAACATCCAATCAAACTTGCTTATTCATAATAATTGTAATATTACATTTAAGATTATCCATAATTTAATTATCCATGTAGATAATCATCAATCACTGCCAGGACAAATATAAACAATAAACTTTCCAAAAGTCGTCTTGTTCAAGAAAAACAATACTTCACCGGAATAATACAGAAGGAATAAAAACATAACTGCATCAATTTCGTATCTGTGACTTTGTAAGTAGCCTGGCGCCGTATCTAAAAAAGTTCGGATAGTAATAAGGCGTGGTTCATTTTCTGTAGGATTTTAAATGTAAAAAAATGTAGCTGTAAATCTTAAAAATGGAAGACGATCGTTCCGGAGTTCCAGTATTATTTAAAAATGGTTCCATAAATTTATTCCTAATTAGATCTAGGTTGAAAATCCATCGGATGAAAATTTTTATGAAAAAAATTACGTGTGCAAATCGATTTATAACTTTACCCGGACAGGCACCCGGAAAAACGCTCTGAAAACAAGATAGGATTGCTGAGAACTGATTTATATTTCTATTATTGCTACGCGAGCAGTGGCGTATAGTAGGGGATGTAAAAACACCGAACTTCCTAATTGGCTACTGAGTAGTTATACCTAACTTATCTGGAATATCATCACTGTAATCTCTTCGACGACTAATCTCGAAAATCTCGCTCGCTAAATCTAACTAATACTTCATTAATTAATGCAGTAAAAGCTGTGATTTTACAAACAATAGCTATAGATGTGTTACATTAAGTAGATAATTACTAAAGACATTAATTAAATAGTTAAATATTAGCAAAGATCGTCTAATTATGGTGAATGTAGGAGTCATTTTCATTCAAACTGCGATGTTATTTAACAACCGATGTTAACGACTACCTAATAAACGATTAAGTAATGCATCTTGTGAGGAGATAAAAATAAGAATGCCTCGAGAGATATAGAATACTTGACTTAAAGAATAGGTAGAGAGTTCTTCTCAGGTACCTTGACATCGGCATAATGGTCTCCTCTTTCTCATGATGCTACTTGGCCACTGCTAGTAGGGGCGCTCGGGTCCCATGCGCATCTGTCGAAGTTCACCAGGGTGCTGCCCTCTAATCTGAAAAATATTTTGCGACTTCATTTAATGCCACCAATATAAGGTGTACAACCTTGAACCAGAAAGACTCTACAGGTTAGACGGAACATGTTTTAAATCCAGATATTAAAAAAAGTGTCTTGCTTATCAATATTGTGAAACAACTATTATAAAAAAACGAAATGGTCTGCTCTTATTGAAAATTTTGAAGGAATATCTACGAGAAGACAAAGACAATATCCTTTGATTCAAGACAATTGTTTTACGTTTGCTTTAAGCATAGTTATTAGTATTTAAGTGATCAACTGAAACTTAATTTTTTTGGAGTTGATGCATTCGTCACATTCCCAAAAATTATAAACTCATTTTTAATGCATGTTAATATTTTTGTGTTAGCTGTATATGCGAAAATAACTCTGTAATGTGAAAATATGGCTCATCGATGCTGCATGATCGTGAGGCTAGACGTTAATCAGAGAGCATAAACCCGGTAAGTTTCTATGGCAACTCTAGCAATCGACAGAGCACAAATACGTAAACTAATATATTGCACCCTGCACACGCAAAGAAGATGCCAATATTCATCTAAAATAGTGGGTTTAGGCAAATTCTAATGATTATTGGTATGTGTATTGATATTGATGCGATACTGATACCTACATTTAACTTAAGGAGGAGAAGAATTCGGCATATCGTCATAGTATGTTACGAATATTTTAGAAATTGAATATGGAGGTACATTTCATCATAAATAACACCATATACTTTAATTTACTTAATCTCCCTTTAGCCGGAAGAATATATTTTCCTACTCAAGATAAGATATCATCTAAAATTCCTTCCTCTAAAGGCTACGTGACACCAATCAATTTTAAGCCTTACTGTATCTTTTCCGTGTAAATATTTAGGCATTCATTTACTTGGTATAGTACGATTTTTAAAGCATACTCGAGTACTTGTAAGTGGTTTTGCTCGAGCAGAACATAAAAAGCTCCGGTGCAAATGGAAATTTTACCAATTATTCAGAGGAGTAAAAACAATTCATTTATTAACAAACTAAATGTTCAACAAAAAAAACAAGGTAAAAGTTTTACGTTACGATTTTGATTTATTGAAACAAATAAGCAAATTTGAACCTTTATTCACTTAAAAGGGCCATGTAAAAACTGACACACACATGACGCAATTTTCATGCATCTGATCGTGAGTTAAACTCCTATTTTTAACAATTAAAAAATCATGATTTTTTTGTGAGAACATTATTCCTTAATTAATTGTTAGATTACTGATAAAAATATATAAACATAACCTGGATACTCGAATAGCTAGGCGAAACATTACGAGCATTACCAGAGTATCAATAATTCCAGATTATTTAAAATCACCAATTCCATACCATATGTGAGTGACCAAATCTCTTTTCCTCACTTATCCTCTTACTGAAAATGTTGCATATTCTTACTTTTTCAGGTTCAATGCATTAAAATAGTGGACATTAATCCTTAAAAATAAATTCGATCATGCCAATTTATGTTTCCACTAATATTATGCATAAAATTATCCGGAAACCTGCGTTCTACGTAGATATGACACTAGAGTACCAAGGTATACATACATCGAGAAATTTTAACGCATCATTCCACTGGTATATCAATATTCCAGTTGGACCGAAGATTACTTGGATCCTAATCTTTCGTACCATTTGCTGCCGAATGCTTCAGAGATCTTACTCTCGAGGCAAGATGAGGCTGTTAACCCTGGCTTTCTTTACTAAGCGGGAATGCATTCAAAAGATCCATGTAAGTGCATCGTCATCTTCCTTTGAATTACATTCATCATATCGTTTAACATGTTGTTAGTAAGAGAAATGACACTATTCACTATATTATAAATACCTTACTATCTTCATGTAATCACAGTCATAACCAATATGAATGACCAAATTAAGTGAAATATACTTTATTCTATAATTTGCATGGAAAGTCCAATGATAGTATTATATTCCTTAAGATAAGGTAACCTTATATCATGAAGCAATTTTCCTTTATATATGGCGAAACATATTGTTCTTCCATACTAAGCGTGCTTTATCTAGCAATCATGAGGAAGAAGCCCTGCTACAGAATTTTAAACAAATGAATGCATAATATTATCATGCAACATCTGACAGCTGTTAGCTATGTTATATTTTACGGATTCCCAAAAAATTATCTAAGTAAACTTATCTCTCTACCATAAACTTTGAACAATAACGATAAAGAACAATCTGTTGGGTTATAGCAATATATCACAAGAATAAATTTAT
>KZ309621.1:34309-51225 GCA_000376725.2 Ladona fulva
ATCACTTGCGTTATTCATCCCCAATTGTCAATGTAGTAAAAGAATAGTTTCTTCATAGATTGAAATATGACCAGATGAAGAAATTAAGAAAGGCTCTCCCTTCGTCCGAAATGCTGACAAAAATACGACGAGAAGGCACCCAAACGTAAGAAGCATCCCATCTCGAGGCAAACGATCGCGGGCCGCACCGTGCTATACGTAACCCCAGAAATAAAACTGTTTTTCTTACGTTATTTATAAACTTAGAGGTTTGTATTTTCACAGACAATAAATTCACTATTAAATGTGGTGTTTTTGTTCTTTCTGCGGTTGTATTATTAATTAACCTAAAATCAATCACAATATTATTTCCGGCATTACCTTCACTCAAAACTGAAACGATTTGAGCAAAATTTATATTTTTATGCCAATGTTGCAACACAGCAAAGTTCTACCACTCCCTTGATGAGTGGGGGGGGATAGATCGCCATGTCCTATTGGCTCCCTATACGAAGAGATAAGATATTCTTTCTCTCTCTAAAGTGCAAACATCTAGTGAATGGACTATAACAACTTTATAGAAAAGGTAGGCCTTGATCCAGAAAAGTGCGTTGGACAAGGATACGATGGGTGTTCCACTATGGCAGGAAAAGATGGCGGTGTCCAGAGCATTCTTCGAAAAAAGGATACAAGAGCGTTATATTTTCACTGTGCTAGTCACAAACTAAATTTAGTAGTAAACGACTTAAACGAAATATCAGCGATAGGAAATACGGTCTCCACAATAAAAGATTCTTCCGAGAATCGGCCCTTCGTCGAAAATGCATACCGAATATACCAATGCTCTGCGAAACCCGTTGGTCTCAGAAACATAAAAGTATCGCCACATTCAAAGAGCATTATGTGGAAATCGGGAGATTTCCACATAATGGAAATCACATTTAAAAAATTACAGAGATAATGAGAAAACACCGTGGAAATGCTGTTGTTGAAAGTGAAGATGTTATAGTAGAGGCTGAAACAATCGCCGAGCATCTGGGAGCAGATTTCAATATGCCGCGAGTCATAAATCAACAGAAACATCGGGCAAATCCACCAGCACTGACTTCTGGCGAGTTTTGGAGAAGATCTCTAATTATTCCTTACATAGATTCATTAATAATGTCTCTAGAACAGCGTTTTTCTGAGGAGAACTTACCCGCATTCTCATTGTTTACGTTACACCCTCATGCAATGCTTAATATGACGTATGAGGATTTTTTGAAGAAAACTACAAGTTTTTGTAGTTTCTATAATTTGAATGATTTCCTCAGTGAAGCTGAGCTTTGGTACAGCCAATGGAAAGGAAAAAATGTGCAACATGCCGAACTAAAGGAGATAGAACTAGCTGCACTAGTTAAAGAAACCCAATTGTTTTATCCATCCGTAAAACGGGCGCTACTTATCTCACTTGCACTGCNTTGACCACCTTTTGCCACCCCATACATTATTCCACAAATTACGCTGCTAAAAACCATATTATTATAAATAATTTTGTGCAATATTTAACCTGAGACCTCTGGAAGGTTCATCCCCCACAATGAAATTTCTATTCCTTCTTTCCGTTTCCTAAAACCGTATGTTCTCAATGGTGTGCATTAGAGTAGATACTGATTTTTTGAAAAGTAGGAATTAGTTATTTTTGCTGACATAATGATTCACGGACACTCAATTCGCTGATTAATAGAATTTGTTTAGATTGCATCAAACATTATAGAATGATATGTCAAGTCGTAAATATGAAACATAAATCTGATCGAGTTACAGTCGATTTTGTTCCACTGGTATTGAGAAATAATCAGCGTTTTATTCTGTAATTTTTTGGACGACTGAATTTCAGATTATATTAACTTTCATTTATCTTTTCAATTCTTTCCTATTAGAAACAGATTTAAAAATTCCTTTCCTCCACCCATAAACTTCCAGAAAAAAGTGTTACGTATTTTATCAGAGAGTTTTAGTTGGGTTTAACATTAAGCATTATAAATTAAGCATTATAAATTAATTCGTTTTCCTCTTAGGTAACAGTCCTTTCCGCATCTTTAAAGTGAAAAGATTTTCATTGAATCAACCAATTGATTCAGCAGATTTTTCATTCCAATTATTCAAAATAACGTCCTTTTCCAACAGGACATATTTGATTTTCGATTACTGGAGCCATACCAAAGAATAATGAAAAACTTCAATCTACTGCTACTTATTATATAACTTATAATTTTATGTTTTTGGGCAAATACATATACACAAAGTCAAAGCTCTCTACAGCAGAAAGTGCTAAATAATTACTTTGATGAGACTTGTGCCATCAATGTAGACAGTGGTAATAGTAGTATTCTTAAAAGCGCTTCGGCAGCTTAGGTCATTTCTAACGTAGGCCTCCAACGAACCGAATCGAACTCAACCGCAACCCCAATGAATCGAACCCGGGACCGCTTTCACCGAAGTCGAACGTGGTGAGCACTTGGGTATCACTGAGCCCCAATGTACATAACACGAATGGTAATGTTAAGAACGAAAATGAAAAATTACTTTGAAATCCCCGTATGCGTTTCATAAATAAGGACATCTCATATTTTCCCATAAATAAATGGATATTGTAAACCTCCCTTGACTTGGTCAGCATTGAGGAGTAGGTGAGGATTTGCGAACCTCTTGAGGTAAATGAGTCATGTGTGATATATATGAAGTATCATCTTGTGCCAAACCATAGAATGGGATGCTTCTATTAATTATTTTAATATGTAAACGATGGGTATTAATATGTAATAATTCTTATTATTACCATATTAATGAACAGAATATATATTTATCTACTATTGAACTTCTCCTTTGAGGGAAGAACTCTTAGCAAAGTTAGTGTGACCAGAATTCAGCGTGGAAAAAAAATATCTCGCATGCCACAGATTTGCCGCACCTAGTGTAAGTCACAAACTTTTATAATGACACTGGTAATTGGGTAAAATTGCACTATTTCCTAATCTTCTCCCAACTATTTCTAACGCCAAAAGTGGACCATTCCTCCCAGTCACCGACAAATCAATACTATATCTACTCCAGTAGATATGCCTCACGGCTAAAGATGGAACTGAATAAATGAAATGTCGTCTCATCACTCACAAGTTCACGTCAATTTGAAAGTGATCAATCGATAGATTATCCTTATGGTTTATTTGTGAAGTAGAAATAAAAAAAACGGTCGTAACGCATCAGTTTTTCACGGTGTTACAAATCTCTTACCTCCGAGTGAATCAACCACATACGAATAGGAAGCAAATGTTTTACGATGGAATTTTAGTCTCAAACGATTGACTATTCTACATATTTAATAAGGATATGCCGAGCTTTTACAAATTACAATATTTATTGGAGGACGACCATGGTTTCCGCACATGGAGTCATCATCAGGTAGACGTTTCCTAATTCCTTCTCTGATAATGACTCCATAATTCGAAACCATCGTCTTCTTGCGATAAATATTGTGGTTTGTAAAAGTTAGACTATGTAATAGGAAGCTGAGAAAATATTATGAGCTACTGAAATTGGAATTACAAAATTAACGAGCTATTTATATAATGTCTATTACTTGGAAACGAAGAGGAATTCTAAAAATTGTTTTTTCCAGGTTTATACCCGACTCTTTTTCCTACTTTTAATACCGAACGGATTCAGGAAAAGTGTAGTGATATCAAAATCCACTGTGTGCCTTGATTTAATTAATAAGGTAGTTACGCATAGAAAATAAATACTAAGGGCAAACTACCTCACTCCTCACTTAGCTTTTTTGTAAATGATTGAGGGGGAGAGGTTCAAAGTAGCTTTCAGGCTGAAGACTACAGAAAATTCATCGATTATGAATTAGATATACACATAGTGCAATTGTGTTAGTTGAAAGACTCTTCACTATGCTTTTTTGTATGGGTCATTTTCAACTATTTTTAATCATAGAAACAGAGCCGCGCCGTTCTATGGGTACGGCAATTCCTTCATGTATCTGAGAAAACACAAGGCGAGATACAGCTCGCCTACTCCAATCCAAATACCTCGAGTAGTAGCAGAAATGGTCACAATTTAGTTTCCATCTCTTCGCTAACCGTCTGCGGCTGCTATGGATTGATATATCGCAGCTGCCCAGGAATTTCCTAAAATATAAAAAATAAGGAAATCTTACATTTATACAAATACCCTGCAAGCCACCTTTCAGCGTGTGGCAGGGGTTGAGTGCTCGAGTTACGTCTTTAGCTTATTCTTGTCGCATATCGTTGGCGGAAAGAATGAGTACCTAACACGACATGTCCTCGCGTCTATTTCTCTTATTTTACGCTCATTGACGAAACGGCCAAAGTAGCATGGGGGTCGCATAACACAGACTACGTATTCTTCAAATCTACTTGCTCTAAATTTATCAAGCAAACGCAGCCTAACTTCTAAACTCCTTTCTTTCAAGGATTCCCAACCTACGTCTGTGATCATTTTCGTTACGATTGACCGTTGCATATTTTTAAGAAATCGTATCCCCTTGCGCTGCAATTTCTCTAGTTCGCGAGTACACGTTTCATCCGCTGGATCCCGTACACTCGCCGCATATTCAAGATGGGGTCTGACTAAGGTGAACAAGCAGCGCAGTTTAACCTTTTCATCGCATCTACCTACAATGAGCTTTGTAAAACCTAGATTTTCCGCAGATTTTTCGGATATGTGTTCCAATTTAAGTTTTTTTTTAAGAGTGATTCCGAGTTAATCGACTGAATCAACTACATTTATATTCATTCCACTAATTTTGTTCCGGTGGTTCTAACGCAATTATTNTTAAGAAGTAATTAGCTTTCATTACATTTCATATTACAGATTCTATTTGAAGATAATATGCAAGAAGAACAAATATTCCAATTATTAACTTCAGTTTTCCTTCATTTGCAGGTTTCAAACCCTCATTTGTCTTCTTAATAAAGCCGCGAATTAAAAATTCTGTTTAGCATGGACTTTAATAGCCTTTCTCATGTTCTTCCAAACGACAATTTATGTTACTATAAAAAGTTGAAATGCCTCATAGAGTTACTTAAGCTCAGATTTTCTCCAGGTTGCTTATCAGTAGTATTCCTGTGGATAAACACTCTTTAAACCTTAAATGCATGTGGAAGAAACTTAGCAAGCGTTGAGTTGAGTCTTTTTAGCAGTTAAAACTCCTGGCTCCAATTAGCTGTGCATCATTGGTGGAGAAATACTTTTCCTGTGGACACATGAAATTGATCAGTTCATCTGCCTGAGAGACAGTACAAGAACATGGAATATTAAAGACCTACTCAAAAAAGTAAGTAATATTCCACTTTTCATCATACATTTCTATACTCTAGTTATATTATTCATTCTTATTACCCATTATTTTTTACACCATTAAGCCAATTCATGATTAAATAATGCANCCCCCCCCCCCTGGAGAAAATCCTGGCTACGCCACTGCTATAGAGTACTACTTATATTAAGATCTAGTTACCATTTTTTGCACCACCTTTGAATATGAACTAACTCGTTGGATAATGAGATGCTATCATCGACAGTTCAAATTTCTCTATACGTGACCGAGTTATCCACAAATACCATCACATTTCTATCAATCTCGTCGCTCAGGTCATTGATACAATGCTTGAATTCGCCTCTATTTAAATAACTGTTTTTAATAATGAGTGTGGATAGATATCGACGAATTCATGGTATTCTTAAACCCTCCCTTCTTTATAAGCCATTATTACCACTCAGTGCATTCATACCAAAAATGTTCAACAAAAACTTTCACTTCTTGTAGCCTTGATGTGGGCGCAAGTATTCAATGCAACGTTTTGTTACGGAAACAAGAGCCTTGGCACAAGAGTGATTTTGCAGTAAAACGGAAGATTACAATGAGGCAGGGGATAGTAATTGAATGATAGTGTGAGTTTTATGTAATTCCTGTATAAAATCAACGGGTTATAAACCAAATTACAACATTTATCATACATATGAAAGTAAATGATAAACGAGACAATAAAATATTTAGTATACAAAATTTCCTGTGTAACTTCTATTACTTAGTCATCGTTTTTATCATAGGATATCTTTATTTATGACATAAAGTTTAGTTATAGTATCATAAGCTTATAAGCTTCATATATTATAACTAATATGATAGATTGACTATTAAATAGAAATTTCAATTATTTTGATTTTCCCTGTTTAAGACAAGACAGCCGTAATGCGTCTTCATTCTCTTCAAGTTACTCTTAAATGGATGTATGTACTACAAAGTCTTATAGGTAAGGTTAGCAAAACAAACAAAAATACCGCCTCATCACGAACGATTTAATCTTTTTCCAGAAATTCGAGCATTTAAATGTTAAATAAGCCTCAAGCATTGCTCCGCTTTTTAATCACGAATTTAGAACAAAGGCAATCAAAATTGTTCCATTCATTCTTCACTTCAATAGAAGGTTCAATCTAGGGATGTCATTTAGTAACAATATCCTTAGAATTAATTTGTAAAATAAGTGTTGGATGTGGCTTCCTAACTATGGATATTTCGGAAATTTGTCTGACTCAACCAGATTTTGTTATGAGAAGAATTAGAAGCGAAGTTTACCGTTAAATACGTCACATCGTTGACATGGTTGACATCATCATTCGAGATTTTAGTTGATGTCATTCGTTAACAACAGTCACCTTGATTGCTATTCTAGTGATTCGATGGAAAGGCAATTCACTGAATGATGCTTTATGATTAATACAATTTTCAAATTAAAACAACGAATCACCTTTAGTGAAATTGCTTGAGATCCTCACCTTTCCTCTTCAAATTGGCTATGGGTCAGATTAATTTCCTGTAATTTTTAATTCTTGATTTTGAATTCAAAGCAACATATGGTGAAGTCAATGCAGTGGCTTACCTCTCTCTTCTCACTCGTGATTGGTTTTAAACTAACTGCCTAGTATCATTCCTCATACTCATCAAATTGAAAACAAATATAGAGGCGCATGCATAACATTAAGCATGATACTATTCATGTGCTTCGAACTTTAGATGGACAGTAGGTTATTTGAGGTATCTCATACATTCAATTAAGAGTCCTCAAATGGATTACTCTTCACTAAACAGTTTCACCAAAATGTAGCCTTAGATAGTGATAACCTGAATTCAATGACTCCTACATCAGTTTGTCAGAAAGTGTCGACTTAGAACTAGTCTTAGTCTTCTCCATCTAATGCCACTGTGATTATTTCCAATCTTTCTTTATCATAGATATTGGTCTGATTGCCACATCACATTAAGTCACAATAATTATCAAAGGTCATAATATGTAGAACTGTTTTACATTCATCATTTTCAATTCTCATGGGGGTTGAAAGATTTTCCATGTATTTAAAATGTATTTTTTACTAGTGGTTTCTTAAGTTTCATAAATCTAGGCCTCATTACCTTAGGAATTTAAATTTTATTGTTAATTTGTTTTGACAGATAAAAGATGTTTCTCCATAAGTAGATGTCAAGTTCAGATACAGTTCAGCACTTCACAGTATGGAATTCTTCCTTATGGATTGTATCCCATTCACTGAATATCATTTATCTATTACTTTTACTAAAACGCTGTATGCTTTATTATTCTAGCAATCTTTGACTATTACAAATTTTATATCAAACTTATGAGTCTCTAGGATCAGAATTTTATGGCAAGGTTATGCTTTTCAGGATTCTTTCAGATTTTTAGGAGCACAGGTAATACTGGTTTACAAAATAGTTTGATAAATCCAGTTACTTCATAGAGTTATCCTTCTTTAAGTTAGTAATATTTGCTTCGACGAATATGTATATCTCTGGAATCATTTACCTGTAATAGAGATACCATTTTAATGAATATCCTGTCAGTACTCCCTTATGATATGTGTAATGTTATCTTTTTGCTACTGTTTTTTTGTCACAATCATGTCATTTGTTATGCTATTTTGAAGGTTAGATTTGTTCAGTGGCATTTGTATGATGTTCATTATGAATTAAATGTTTAAACATTCTTCGTACAACAATTACAATTTTATATTTTTTTGTTCGTAATTAGTTTTTATTTTTCACCCACAGAGATTTTCAGACAGTGTTTCTGCATTAACAAAGTTGGATATGTTGATGGACATAGCTTTAAGAATGGTAGGTTGACACAATTTTATTTATTTGATCTTTCCCCCTAGATAACAAGGAGACAAAGTATACAGTGGATAAAGCCTAAAATAAATATCCCATTATTAAACTTGAAGCATTTCCAAAGTCAAATCTTTAATTTCATCCCTCTTTGCACTTAATCATTCATGAAGAAAAAGTCAGAAAATCTCAAGGAAAATAATTAATTAATTGAATACCCACTTGTGTTCTTTGATTCATTATATATGGTTTGTGGAATGCATACCCTCTTACCCAGGTCATGCATACATTACCTCCCTCTTTCCAATGGCTAGTATCCAAATACCAATGAAGTATCCAAATATCGCTTAGTTAGTCCTGTTTTTCTCCCCTGTTGTAACCAGTTGTCCTAGGTAGGTGTATTCTTAACAAGCATCGAAGAGTATCTCTTGTAGTTTAATTAGTATTTGTGCTGCAAAAGAATTATACATTACCTTTGTTTTGATAAGTTTATCCTAAGTCCTATTTTCTGCCCTGCCATGTTCAGTTCTTGGAGTCTTGACGTTAGATCTTCATCGTTGGTTGGAAAGAGAATTATATCATCTGCAAAACACAGATGACTGATGTACTCTCCATGAATCCTTAGACCTCTTTTCTCCCAGTCTAAGGTTTTACACACTTCATCCATAACTACTGTAAAAAGAATTGGTGAAAGAGTCACCTTGTCTAATTCCCTTCTCATTACTAAACTCCTTTTTTTCTTCATGCAACATTACAGAGGCTGTGGCATCCTTATAGGTGCTGTGCAAGAGTTGGATGTACTCAGCATCAATACGTTATTTCCCTAGAGTAGAGGTGTCCAACCTGTGGCCACTGGCCCCTCATGTGGCCCTCAAAGCCTGTTTGTGAGGCCTGTGTCATGTAGCCAGAAAATAAAGGAACGTTGCAAAATCACATGTAGGATATTTCAAGCCAGTGATCCTCTTTATATGAAGAGCATCTTTACTATTAAATAGAAATTTCAATTATTTTGATTTTCCCTGTTTAAGACAAGACAGCCGTAATGCGTCTTCATTCTCTTCAAGTTACTCTTAAATGGATNATAAGTTTCAATTTGGTGTACTGCCCAAGAAACTTTGTAATTTAAATAATTCTTGGAAAACTTTTTCATTTTATTTCTTCCGTGGATTCGGCTGCGAACGTTTTTGTTTTCAAAGCTATGGATGTATTCCTACCTCTAAGATACCATCGAAATGTTCAAGCTTTCTCTATCTACTAACGCTTATTCCCTTATCCAACTAAATGGCAAGCATTCGCCGTTAGTTTTGTTCTCAATGCTTTGAAAGTACCTACGGGAGCGTGGGTCACTAAGAGAGCGTAGGTCACTTCAGTGCTGTAAAAGATCTAGGGAAACAGTTAGCCCCTTTTCCTCCTCCACAATCTTTTTGACACGTGTTAGCCATTCTTCCCTTCTTTGCGTTGTCTCTATTGTATGGAAACGATTAAAAAAAAACATTTTAAGCTTGAAGTATCTAGTAAGGAATCCGTTTAGAAGCTTAAATGCTGTTTTATTATTCTGGGAAGTTTAGTAGTAATTTATTTTTTTAGGGAGACAGAAGAGAAAGCAACCAGATGAAAGTAGTAGCGAAAGTGATACCGGCGGAGAAGAAAAATCGAAGCAGAATGTTGGCGCTTGCACAACTGCACTCATACCTGCACCTATTGCTGTTTTAAGTGCATCAAGTGGATCTCCACTACCATCTGTTTTTGGTGTACAGGATCAAACGTATTTTGATAATGATGTGGGTCACTAGCTTGGACGTTCGTTTAGTATGACCTCATCTCAAAAAATGGAAGTTTTAAAAAACTCTTGGTCACCAACTCCAAGTTATGGCTTTGCTAAGGATGCTGTGCAATTAAAAAGAAAATTTTAATACAGCTGGTTGATGGATTATGCTCCTTGGCTGGCGTATTCCAAGAAATTAAAGGGCGCGTTGTGCATTTATTGTGTGTTGTTTCCACCAACTAAAGTGCATGGTGTTCTAGGATCTTTCATAGTCAGACCTTCCAATCGCTATAAAGACATGCACGAATTTGCGAAATCTCATGCGTCATCTCAGTGGCTCAAATCGGCAACCACAGCAGCAAAATGTTTTGTTGAAAATATACCCGTTGATATACAGCTGATTTCTGTCCACCAACAAGAAATAGAAGCCAACAAGGAAATTGTTGCATCAATAATTTCGACTGTGATGTTTTGTGGAACACACGACCTACCTTTCCGGGGCNGCATCAAAACCTGTAGTGCATATACGAATAAAAATATATGAAAATTGGTATACTGTGTGCATTTCCTTTCATGATAAATGATATTAGTAATATATTATTTGACTGCAGAACATTTGAAAGATGCAATAGAAAATCTCCCAGTATGACTTAGGCTGCAGGTTTTGAGAATTGGAAAACCCAGCAATTGAAAGATTTTTACGTCTTGCAGTTACAGGATCTTTTATTTATAAATGTGGTTTGGCATCTTCTCCAGTCAAAAACTCATAAACCTGGAAATTAGATGTAGATTAATCAAATTTTTTATCATAGATGCATTAAATTATAAAACTGAAATAACAAGATATATAGCTGAGAGCACTAATCTGAAAACCTCATTCTTTTGTAAACAGACAAACATTTCTATTCCATTAACTCTATATCATTTGAAAATGAGTATGGCAATATTTTGTCACTTATTTTCAAGCTAGAGATGCATGCTTTTCTTGCTAATTCCATATTTACAGAACTTTAAAAAGTGTAGGTAGTTATGAAGAGTGATTCCTAATAACCTTTTTGTGACATTTTTTCCAATGAATTTGATTTATTTTCCTTCAGGAATCTTTCTTTCCCAAGATTGGTCTTTTTGTTTGTACCGAGTTTTTAGCATCGTCTAACTCTCTTTTTGAAGATCAATAAATTTTCAGTTGGAAACTGCATTTTCTTGTAGGGATTATCATGAAAGGTGGAAAGAAGTAAATTATCATCTGTTAAGTAAGACTGAGAATCAGTATGGGACAGGAGACTCTTTAAACAATGCATTTAAATCATAATAAATTTCACTGGTTCTAGTCATGATAGTTGGAAAAACGTTTGTATGTAAATTTATCTACATGAGGCTTTTACCATATAAAACCAATTTCCAATGTACAAATCCTAGAAACCAAACAAGTGAGGAAAATGTTTGTTACTTTTTGTGTCATTGTACATAAATAATATGTGTATATTATGAAAGATTTAGAAATGTATTCTACAAATTAATGGTTTTCCATTGAACCTTAAACATAACATATGAAGCCAGCCTAGATGTAGGATTGCAAGAATATCCAAATTATAAAAAAATGCATTTGATGAACAAGGGTGATCAAAGTAAAATTAGAACAACAATGAGTATATTGAAAATGCTCTTTGCATCTCATGTACCTCCTCCAAACCAGATATAGATGCACTCTGTAGAAGAATTACAAAGGTTTTGTTTTCTTTTTTCATTAATATAAGGGTTACCTAAATCAAGGGGTCATAGCTAGCCCACGCTCCTGAGAGTTTGGAGAAGGTTGGACACCCCTGCCCTAGAGCTTCCAGTGTGGAGGAGGTGAGTGCATAGTCTGCAAAACTGAGGATTAATGGCATTTTGTAATCATTCATTCTGCTGATTTCATGTAGTGTATGGATGTGGTCCTTAGTGCTAAAGACCTTCCAGAATCCAGCTTGATTTCTAGGCTGGGCTAAGGATAGCATCATCTTCAGATGTTCAGCTATTACCCTCATGAACGTTTTATAAACAGCAGGAAGGAGACTGATTTGACAGTAAATCTGCAAATCTTCCTTTCTTGTGCAACAGAGCAATTCTTGCATGATTCAAGTCCTTGGAAATTCTTTCTTGTCTTAGGCAATTACTGAATAATAGCACTAAAAGAGGATCAATATCTGTTACACCAAGCTTTAGGTATTCCACCAATACTCCATCTGCTCCTCCTGCCTTTCCATTCCTCATCTTTTTGATTGCCTACATTACTTCTTCTGGGTAAATAGAAGGTGGATCTACTGAGTTTTGTCTTTCTTTTTGGTTCTCCTCTTCAACATTTTCTGTCTTCTTGTATAAGTTGCTGAAGTATTCTGATACTGTCCTTAATATTAATAGCCTGTTGCTAGTTATTGTGCCTTCTTCTTTCTATACAGCTATAATCTGTTTCTTTCCAATTGCTAGGCACTCTCTTCATGCTCTTGTTTTTTTTCTATAGCCTCTTGCACAACTCTCTCCTTGAAATTCCTCATATCTTCCTTAATTGCCCTTCTGATACTTTTGCTAAGCTTGGCATATTCAATGTCATTCCTGAGCTGAACTTTCTATCTTTCTGTCTTTTTGGTGTGCTTGCCACTTCTTCTGCATTCACTTCCATGACTTTGGCCTCCAGTTCTTCTTCTTGAAGTGCTAAAACCCTTTTTCTTAGTTGCAGCTGGAACTCTTTCAGACTTTATTCTAATTTTGTGATACTTACTTTGTGTTTCTTGCATTAGACCAACTTCATGCATTCCATTTTGAAGTTCATCTTCATTCTGCATCTAACAATCCTGTGGTCACTTTATGTGTTGATGTCGTTCAAAACTTCACAATCAGTGACTGTTTTGAAGAGTTTCGGTAGAGTTTGTTTATCATTATTTATATGTAGTCCATTTTATTTTGTACTCCATTGAATCTCTCCACATCCACTTCCTTGTAGGATTCTTCTTGAAATATGTGTTTGTTATGTACATATTGGTGCACTCTGCAAAGTCTACCAGGCTGTGACCTCCTTGATTTCTCTTCCCTAGTCCATATTGTCATACAGTTTCATCTGCTTCTTGCTTACCTACACGGGTATTAAAATCACCCATGATGTAGCTATAGTAGTGGTTCTCCTTATCATTTTCAGGGCCAAGAGTTAGCTAGAAATTTTCAATTTCCTCTTCACTTCTTGCCTCTGTTGGTGCATAAACTTGGATTATCTGAACAGAGTAAAGCTTATCTATCTTGAGAATAAGCTTACATACTCTCTCTGATAAACTTTCTATTTTCTCTGAATAATTTTTCCATTTCTTGTGAATCAAGAAGCCAACTCCCTCCATGTCTTCCATCCTTTGCACCCCTATAATAAAATAAACGTCCTTCCTTGAGCATTACTAGTTCTTCTGATTATCTTCTGACTTTGCTGAGTTTGATAACATCCCATTTTATCTTTTTTGCTTCCTTCAGTAGCTTCAGGAGTTGATATTCATTCTTCACTCTGCAGCAGTTGTAGGCTGCAAAGTGTAATGTGGTAGTTCTTTTCTTCATGACCTCTGTAATGTCCCGCACATCAGAATGGGAGGTGCTTTTATGTCTGGATAAATAACCATTACAAAAGCTCATCATGATAAATTGTACCTATTTTCTGATAAATAACATGCACCTACTAGATAACATGCATTTTTTAAATCTCTTCAGTGTGATAATGTAATATATTAACATTCATTTCAAAAACTTCTTGTGTGATAAATGCATTGATAACGCGCATTTCAAAAGTGTTATTATGATGACGAGAATTGTTTTTTCACTACTGTAATATTTATGATAATTACTCTTGTATTTTGAATGGAATTATTTGATTACACTAATATTTACAATATGTTGGTTGAAATAAAATTGCCCTAGTACGTGAGTATATACTCAGTGACTTCCGCGATATATGATGTGTGTTGTTTAGTCGTTTGTTTCCGAGTTCAATATTCAAGATAGTCAATGAAACGAGATTTTCTGTTGTATATCACTATTATTTTTATCATTTTTGTATAGCTAACATGCGGGTTATCTGCCAGAAAATACAGTAATTAAGATTGTGGGATGTAGGACAATAATACACCAGGCCGTTATACTGCTGCTTGCTGAATGCAACTCTCACTATTTGGCTGGAGATATTGTTGAATCCTTCTTAGCATGGTTGAACCTGGGCTATGCCTCACCTCCAACCTCCATTAACACCCCTCTGCCCCTATGAAGCAATGAACTGTTGCTGTGTGAGAAGGGTCTTAGTTGTTCTGAAATCTGGCCATTTTATTCAGACATCAGAAAATTTGGTTACTGTTGTCTCAAGATTCTGAATTATACACAGTGAAGTGCTTCTGAGATTGTCAGGAGGCAGCTTCATTGAAGTCATGGAAGAATGAAGGTTCCTCTTTGATTAAAGAACAAAATGATTATCACTGTTGGCTCTTCGATGGCTTGGCCATATACTGAAAGTAGAAATTCCAAACTGGTAGTGCCACAGGACAAGTGCCAAAAATACTTTGGTAATAGTGAAAAATGTAAAAGGTACATTCTTCTTTTAATTTTTCTGAGTTGGTATCAATTGATCAATAAATATATAAGCAAATAGGGCATATTTCACTTAGAATCCCCAAGAGTAGGCAAATTAAGTCCACAAAATGCTTAATCTTGAGGAATGATTGAGGTAATTTAAGAAATTTCCCTATTACCACCTCACGAGTGTCAGAAATTGAGGATACAACTGTTTTTCAGTGCTCTTAGTTTTCTATGAGGTATTGAAAAGTGATTTTGACGGAAAGGTATTATTTCATCTTAAATAAAATAAATGAACAAGTTGTTTGTTCATAGCCATGATATTTCAAAAGCTTCCTATTGTTCAAGAAAGGAGGTATTATAATTATTATTATTAGACAATACCGCCGCAGTTAGACATTTCGNTAATTTCCTGTTTTTGGGCTATGAAATTTACCTCTATGGAAATAAATCTGCTCTACTGAATAATGTAGGTGCACTGCTTACTTGAAGGAATTAACAATTACTTTTCAAAGTAAGTGTTTCATTAAAATTCTCTCTCTCTCGTTCTCCATTTAAAGGACTCATATGCATTATGCTAATTATGCATTGAACCTCAGTCCCTGCGATATCAGCTAAGGGAAACATTACTTTGAGAAGAGATGATTCTTACATGGAAAATGAGGATTTACTAATTTCCCTTTCTAAGGAGGTAAAATGCTATCACCGAAGAAAGGCATAATAAACGCAGCACAATGATCCTGTAAATTGCACTTGATAGCACATGATAAGCAGTAGCCAAAGGATCAGTGATACTTTAAAATCATTCATTCTATACGATACAGAGAAAGAAGGGAATAAAAGATAATTTACCTTCAGATTGATGTAACGCCGACGCTAGTCGTTAAATATGCGAAGGAAAGCATTATTTATCTATTCCCATTACGAAATAAATGCATTCTAGATTATCTCTTGTATTAACTCATGAGTTAAATGCTTTTGGGTGGTGGGCATAGAATTATACTTACTTGTCACTCTTGACTATAAAGGGACTCCAAGAATCGTGAATAGTGTTTAACTGGATAATACTTTGCAATCTTCTCACTGATGCAATTTTCACACTTTATGGTAGTAACAGCTGCAGTTTCAGATGTCATGGAACTCCTTTATCACAAATATTCACCCCACAATCACGTAACACATGCCATACACGGATTCCTATTGCAATTTCCCACGAACACTCTACCTTTAGCATTTCTTAAACTTTTTTCCGCACTGATAACAAATACTTTTGAGTCAATGCTCGCATCTCCAGGCGTTTTTTCTTGTCACCACTGAGATAGTCACGAGGTAACCGCTACTCATTACCGCGTTTCTGCACAGAATAGGATTATGGTATTGAATTTTCTGACTCACGTAAAGACAAGCTCATTTCGTGACTTCCGCTTTTCTTAGCGTGGCATGCTTAATGGCTTTCTCAATTGCGTGTGCTCAAGTTGTGAGGAAAGCTTATATTTATGTGTATGAGAAATCGTTCTACGTACAAGTGGTGTCTCAAAAAAGTGTAATATGTGTAAGTGAAACGCCGTATAAAGTACATTCTTCATTCCTTTGTCCGAACTTGGAGTAATTCTTTTGGCAGTGGTGAAGAGGAATCGTTTCTTCACCAACTTCTGTACGAGAATAGCATAGGACAACTGCGCTAAAAGGGAGTAATTCAGGTATTTGACAAGTAGGATTTTGTTCCAATGTTGCAAGAATGAGCTGAAAAACTTAATTGTGGTGATAAATATTTAAGAAAGACAGCTTCTAGCAATTGAGTTAGTTGACGTCGAAGTAATTTCTCTTAATCTTTCGAATCCAAGTTCTCGATCCCATCTCACCGAACTTCTGTTGTTTCATAAACCTTCGGCGATAAAGGTTTAAAACTCCAAAACATATTCTCTTCAAGCATAAATATATACTATTGAACCGTAATCGTATTATATTTGACGATATGTTCATGACCAATGACATTCATAACTTAGAGCACTTATCTTTAGTTTTAGATAAACCTACCCTGCAAATAAATGTTTCATCCACTAGGGATGATTATATTCGTTTATTAGATTAATCTTTCATTGTAATCCCTTCAGAAAGACGCCCTTAATTTTCAAACTTAAGTATTACATAATATATTGACTCAAACATTTAACTCACAATATTCGATTTAAAATTATTGCAAAGTTAAAAAATGACTAATGCGCATAGCCGCAGTATCATTCTTTTGTTTAAGATTCACCGAACCGTAAGTAATATAGTGATTTTTTATAAATTATATAAATTATATTTATTTATGTTTGCGAATATAGTGTTTTACAAAGTAATTATTTAGAATTTTATAGCTTTAGCAAACTTTCTGTTAAATTTGAGCTATAGTTTACC
>KZ309622.1:2047-18726 GCA_000376725.2 Ladona fulva
TCATATAAAGTACTCATAAATGTAAGTATATTCAAGTATGAATGAAGCAGCACTTGTTACAAAATAAGAGTTGAAGCAGATGTCAATGCATAATTATGATTAAAGGTTAGAATAAATGCACAGGAAAATGTACTATGAATGTGTGTGTAGTGAAATAATTAAGTTAGGTAAAAGGAAAACAAATTAGACAGTACTGTAGGAGAAGAGAAGGTTTTGACTGAAGTATAAAGGATAAATAGAGGGGAATGTATAGGCATTTATATTTAATGTATACATATTAAGAGGAGATGAATTGCTAAACATATTGAGCAATATATGAATGTGTGACATTTTTAGTATGAAAGTAATATTTTTTATCAAGACGCATTTTCATAATCCTTTCTTTGATAACTGAACATATTCTGCTCCTAAATAGTGAAAATCAAGAAGAAGAAAGTGCATTAAATGAGAGTAAGTGAATGGTAGTAGAGAGAGAATGTTCCTCCAAAATGTATAAGACTCAACTATGTTATGCATAGTTCATTTTTTTCTGTTGAATTGAATGTTGAATCTTAAAGCTCCTTAAAGGCCAACTAATACATATCTTCAGAAAAGAGACTTAAATGACAATTTCCTGCCTGCACTTAACTTTTCATTATTGTTGTCAAAACGGAATCTTTAACTATACATCTGAAAAATGCTTTCCAAAACATTTTCCCTAATTCCCAATTTATAAAGAAGTTACTCATTTCAGTGGTTTGGAGAACTTAGTTAATTCCTGGACATTTCAACAGCCATATCTTGTTGAAAAGACATAAAAGAAGAGGAAAACACACAAATACAAACTAATCTATAGAGTTGGGGATAAATGGTTATTAGGGAGGTCATAATTTTTGAAGCCATGTATGATTCTCCTTCAACCTTGTACATTAGAAAATAATATAGACATTTCCCATTGCAATAAGAAGAATAAGAATATAATGTTTTGTTTTAAATGTTGGACTTAAAAATTTGTCCAGCTCCATGCTACGAGAAAGGGAAGGAAATGTTCAAAAGAAAGTAAACATTTTTGTAACAAGTAACATGAGAAACCTGCATTTTGTGAACTACATCCGACCTTGGATCAAAAATGGCTGATGATGATCATATATATACCATTCAATGCAAATAACTTTCCCATGATATTCAAGGTAATGATAAATGACTCATTCATCTTATCATTAACAAATTAATATCATACTCTAAGGAAGGAAATAACAATACCTTGTAACAAGTTAATTAGAATGTTTAACAAAAACATTCCATGAATCAAGATGATGTTCTAAAAAGGGATTTTTATTTTAATTACACATTTATGTATATATTTTTGTGTGTGTAATAGACAAATCAGAATTAATGTACATTTGAAACTGAGTATATGAAAGGATAGCTGATGGAAAATTATAACAAATGAGAGCCAAATATTAACTTTGGTAAAATGAAACACTTTGTAACCATAAACTCAACTGATTGGCGGGTAACTGTGGTATTCCATGGCCAAGTATGGAAGAAATAAAAAGGAACCACTTTTCACAAATGAACCTAGTTCCTAATTTATTTAAAAACAACTATGCAAAATACCACAGAACTCAATGATTAAAATAAACGACATGTTTCGATGCCTAAGCGTCATCTTCAAGTGAAGAGGCAACCAGAAACAACATATAGAAACAAGAGAGCAGGTCAGGGGGGTGGAGGGGAAACAATAGGGTCAGGACAGGGTAAAGGATATAATTCGCGGAAAAGATTAGGTAGACGGGTTCCTCGAACTAGTGGAGGGAGAAGGGCATGGAAGAGAGGCAGTCATAGTGTAGCTGACTGCCTAGTAATGAGGTAGCAATTCTTTCCAAAATTTCACCAGTTTTGCTGTGGCAATTGACGATGAGTCCAATGTTTTGACTGTTCTTTCATTTCTGGCTTGTAGTAATGGATCCATGTTTCGTCNGACAACACAAAGAAATATGGAATAGTGTATGCTTGAAATAACAAGAAGATACAGGAAACACAACACCTGGGTGGGAAACATCATACTGTACGGTAAGATCACTGAAATAGATGTGGGAAGGCCATGTTGTGAGAAGAAGCAACAGTTGGCGGACATAAGTAGTTCTCAACAGGACACCAAGAGATGTAAATAGACCAAGAAGACCAAAGGAAGGAAGGACCAAAGGACAATGGAAGAGAGACATCAAGTGTATCACTGTGACAAAGAGAAGCACAGAATAGAGAAAACTGGAAAATTCTTGGAGAGAACTACATCCAACTTTGGATCAAAAATGGCTGACGATGATCGTATAACATTCAATGCAAATAAATTTCCCATGATATTAAAGGTAATGATAAATGACTCATTCATCTTATCGTTAACAAATTAATATCATAGGAAGGAAATAACAATACCTTTTAACAAGTTAATTAGAATGTTTAGCAAAAACATTCCATGAATCACGATGTTCTAAAAAGGGATTTTTATTTTAATTATACATTTATGAATATATTTTTGTGTGTGTAATAGACAAATCAAAATTTAATGTACATTTGAAACTGAGTATATGAAAGGATAGCTGATGGAAGATTATAACAAATGAGGGCCAAATGTTAACTTTGGTAAAATGAAATACTTTGTAACCATACAAGGACTGTATGATAAGCACCTGTGTAAGGCAAGAAAACACATTTTTCTTAACTTCTTTTAAATATACATCTCAATATAGTCACCTTTCAACTCAATACATCCAGTGATATTCTAACTTTTTCAAGCCATCCAAAAATACATTTTGTCGAACTCTGCAAAATATGCCTCTGTTGTAGTGATGAATTTCTTGTTTGACGTGAATCATTTTACACCAATCCATTTTTTCATGTTTGCAAACAAAATGAAATTGCATGAAGCCAAATCTGGAGAAAAGGGTGGATGAGGTAGCAATTTATACAGTAATTTGACCAGTTTTGCTGTGGTGATTGCAGATGAGTAGAAACTCTTTCGTATTGTGCATAAACATATCTAAACATTGCTCCAAAGTTGTCATGCGATTCAGTTTTTGCTCCACTGTGAGAAAACGCGACACCCATCTCCCCAATAGCCTTTTCATGCTCAATTTTTCATGAAGGATACTTTATATGCATTCAATTGAGATGTTAATAATGTCAGCAATCTCTCTGATCATCACACGGCAATCTGCTAGCATGATATCATGGACTTTGTTAACCAAATCCTCCGTGGTCACCTCAATCAGATGGCTTGGGTTCTCTTCCTCAAAAGCGGATGTTCAGCCACCTTTGAATTCACCAATGTCTGATGATAGTCATCAAAGATGCATGGTCCTTATAAACAACATGCAACTTCACCTTCATTTTCTTACACCTCTTCTCATCCAAAGAAAGAAATCGAATCACTGATTGATATGGCTCCATGGTGGCAAGCAAACACGAACTTGACTATTTTCAACAGCTATCAAAACAAAGCTACTCAATTAATCTTTCTGAAATTTTTACAATCATATCTAAATATGGCATTAAATTATGGCTTACACATTTTGTGTCAGTGGTGCCATCAATTGCTAAACACAGGTACTTACCATACAGCCCTCGTAGAGTTAAACCAGAACATAGAGATGGAAGGAAAGGTTACTGAAAAGGAATACAAATATTTAAGGAGCACAATATAAAAATATCCCAAAATATAGAAGCTAACAACAGCAAAAGATTCATATATTTCAACCAATGCTAAGGAAAGTATCCTAAGGAAAAGAGCACTTTTTGAATCATTCAGTTAATTTAGATGCATCTCATGAAAAAGTATTTCCAGGATCTAGAAATATTAATGATATTTAGATTACAACCATTTTTTAAATAAAAATATTGATGTTATTGAAACACGAAGGAAATATGAAAAAATATAAACAACAATATTTTTAAAATGAAGAATAAGCAATATTGTGAAAATGTATTGACTTTATCACGGCTGAATAAAAAATTAGAATTTAATGCTCAAATACGCTACCATGTCCTTTATTATTAACTTCAAACCATTAAACTGAGATTTTAATATTTAAAGTAATATTGAAAGTTCCCTCTAATGCTAACAATCTTATGCTGCACATCCATAAAGGACAACAATAATAAAAGCAATTTAAATTAACCATATTTTGTTTAGCAAAAATCACACACCACTGCTAATGGATTTTGAAAAAAGACCTACCTAGAGGAACTGGGGTAATTATTATTAATTTTTTTGGTATTAGATATTAAAATTAACGCCTCACTTGGTTTTTATATTCCTTGAAGAAATTTTCTGCAAAACCTTTTCTTATTTCATTCTTTAGTAGTAAACTTATTTTAAGAAACCAATAGAAAAGATTTTGTCTTCTTGTTTTTACGATCTTCTGAAATGCACAGTGAAGCACCTTGCCTCTGATATTATAAAATTGAGTGTTTTAGTGTCTGAGATTGCATTAATTTGGAATTCAATTTGTAGGGTATATTTACAAATCTATAACATATAACAAAAAATTTGGATTTAAATAAAGATTTTTGGCTGTGAACCATCAATTTTAATAACTGCAAGATAATAAATTGCATTGAACAAAAGGTTAAAAAATATTTTTTGGCATTCAGGTCCACTATCCTTTTTCACTATCCCCATCATTTCTCTAGTAGTTAATTCTTTATCATCAACTTCAAAATGTGGATTAATCCTCTTTCTCTATTTTCAAATTTAAATCTTATGGGTTACCAAAATTACAAATATTTGAATATGAGCCTTGATATAAATATCACGATTCACTCAACCGTATAAATACTGATAAAAACAGTCTGAGCAAGGGCCGACTCTAAGAAAAACTTACTGAACTTAGATCAACTGAAAAACATTTTCTACAACAGCTCACATTCAAAATTAAGAGATGGAACAAAATGTTTACCCACGTCACAAAATGTTCCTTGCTAGTTTTGCAAAAAACATTGTTCACACAAATAGGAGTTGTTTGATTTGTAATTGCACATTATTTTCATATATTAGATCAAAATAGCATGATTTAAATGTATTTCTAAGCATATGTTAGACTTTTCTTGGCAAGGATAGTTTTTACATATGAAGGTTACATTATAAAACATTAATTAAATTGTATATCACCTGATATAAACGCTATTCATACAGNACTTCACCTCCCCTACTTCACCTCCCCTACTTCACCTCCCCTACTTCACCTCCCCTACTTCACCTCCCCTACTTCACCTCCCCTACTTCACCTCCCCTACTTCACCTCCCCTACTTCACCTCCCCTACTTCACCTCCCCTACTTCACCTCCCCTACTTCACCTCCCCTACTTCACCTCCCCTACTTCACCTCCCCTACTTCACCTCCCCTACTTCACCTCCCCTACTTCACCTCCCCTACTTCACCTCCCCTACTTCACCTCCCCTACTTCACCTCCCCTACTTCACCTCCCCTACTTCACCTCCCCTACTTCACCTCCCCTACTTCACCTCCCCTACTTCACCTCCCCTACTTCACCTCCCCTACTTCACCTCCCCTACTTCACCTCCCCTACTTCACCTCCCCTACTTCACCTCCCCTACCTTACCTCCCCTACCTTACCTCCCCTACCTTACCTCCCCTACCTTACCTCCCCTACTTCACCTCCCCTACATTACCCCCTACCTTATCTCCCCCACTTTACCTCCACTCTTCCCCCTAATAGCAATCATCCCATCCCCTCCTAGTACCCTTTCCTCCCCTACTTCCTCTTTAATCTTTCTTTCATTATCCTTTCCCGATTATTACACCCTCCCCTACTCTGATTTCTTTTCCTCCAAAATTATCACCTCCCCTACCTCTCACTTATCTTATGCATATTACTCTTTTTCAATTTTCTACCATATATTTTCCATGCTATTCAACTCTCAACTAAACCCCCTAAATGAGCCAAGGGTTATTTTCCTGCTTTTTTAAATCTAAGCTAAACCTGTCCTCCTTAATTCTAATGTTACAACTAAATCACTCACCTTTGCTATTGAAGCTGTGATATCCATTTTAATGCTCACTGGTCCTCTTTCTTCACACTTCATCCACTAGTAATGTGCACTGTACACTGGTTGCAGTTACTGGTTGGCTTCTTCCAGCTATTTCTGCATGGACCATTTTGGACCTCTGGTGTTTGGCATGCTCCTCCAACATGGATCCTACAAAGAATGGTTTTAACCAAATTGAGCAAAATTTTATGAAGGAGATAGGTTTATACTGATGTTGATAAAACCATGAATGAGATAAAATCCAATTTTTTTACCAAATGAATAGAAATTTTAGCCTCCAGCATAACTACTGATGAGTAAATTAAAACCCTATATTAAACCAAAATATTCTATGACTTATTTTTTAATTTTGCGAAGTTTCAGTTACTATCCATGACCATGGAAATTAACAGTTTTCTCCTATTGACAGAGGTTTGAAGTTACTCTCATTGAGGGCAGCAACTCTGTTTACTTGATTGTTTTTGTAGTTTTTTTAAACTTTTTAGTATTATAACCAACAGTGGCCTTCCCCACTCTATAATAATACTCACATATCCAGAATGTTTACTACTTTAAGAAAGAATTCCTATTCCTTAATTTCTTAAAGTATAATGAATGAATTTAAGGGTCTAATTCTAGTGAAAATTTTAATAAACCTTATTTCATCTGAGCCCATGACAAGTAGTTACGATCTGATTTCAAATAAATGTTACCTGTTATAAACGAAACCTGTTATAGGATTCTGGATAGAGTTTTTTTTTACTTTTTAGTATTATAACCAACAGTGGCCTTCCCCACTCTTTCATAATACTCGCATATCCAGAACATTTACTGCTTTAAGAAAGAATTCCTATTCCTTAATTTCTTAAAGTATAATGAATGCATTTAAGGGTCTAATTCTAGTGAAAACTTTAATAAACCTGATTCTATCTGAGCCCATTACAAGTAGTTATGACCTGATTTCAAATAAACGACCTGTTATAGGATTCTGGATAGATTATATTCTAGGTAGATAATATTAATTAATTCTTTTCTCATCAACTGACTACATAAGCAATTCCTGAATTGAAGGGAAGAATCAGTTTTTTGTTAACTACGAGGGTAAGGTGAAAATTTCTTTGTCTGATTTTGTGCGGTGGTTTGTCACTATGGATGAGGTCCACCACTACACGCCAGAAATGAAACAGCAGTCAAAGCAGTGGGTGGAAGCTCGTGGTTCAACGCCAAAGAAGCGAAGTCAATCGCATCTGCCGGAATGCAGATGCGATCATGGCCAGTGTGTTTTGGGATGCAAAAGGGATCCTGTTAACCCTTTCGCTCCTGCTGTCGTGTATACATGACAGACGTTTTCCTACGCTAAAGACCTACTGACATCCATAGACGACGGAGGGTTTCCTAGGCTAACGACCTACTGTCATGTATAGACGATGCAGGTAAAAGCTTATTCTTCAAGGAGAAGGATAGCTTCCAGGTGTAATTTTTTGACCCCTATCTGGCTATAATTGCGGGTTTCCTTGCCCTTCTTCAGACATGGGTCTTACGGCTAATATACTGCCTCTTTCACAGCATGGGGCTGTGGTTAAATAAATGTTATTGCAGTTGTTTTGCTAAAGAATAATTTGTTGCTCTTCCAGTCAATATATCCTTGGAGTTGAGAATCTCATATTTAGCTAGTGGTTTACAGCTTTTAAACAAAATTTTAGCGTTCATATTAACATCTTTAGGGAAAATAGTAGAAGTGTCAGTATCATTATGGTATACTGCTAAATATGTTAATACCAAAAGTAGAGTTTCGATTAAAAGTTGTACATCATCAGTGAAGTACGAGATTTTCTTCACAAATGACATGTTGGCCACGTGTGCAACAAATGATTCTTTAGCAAAATAACTGCAACAACGTTTACTTTTGCTAAGCCCCATGCTGCGTTAGGAGCAATAAACCTCCCCAGGGCCTGCTGTAAAGGGCTGAAAAGGGTAACTAGCACCGGCAGAGGTTTAAGAGTGCTTCGCATCTGAGAGTTATTTTTTCTGCCAAAGCCTCGAAATATGGATAGGATTCTATAAGAATACCGCCGTCGCAAATTGATTACCTTGAAAAAGGCAGAATAATTAAAGGCAAATATTACTCCAACCTTCTTGACCAGCTGGATGCCAAAATTCGCAAGAAGAGGCCTGGCTCGAAGAAGAAAGAGAGAGAACGAAGAGCACCTGCTCACAAAGGTGCATTGGCAATGGGAAAACTATGGGATTTGCGGTACGATTTGCTCTGCCATCCCCCTATTCTCCTGATTTAGTACCTTCAGACTTCATCTGATCCCCAACATAAATAAATTTTTTTATGGGAAGCGCTTTGCTTCCAATGAAGAAACTGAGAGTGCCGTAGATGGATATTTTCACACAAACGAAAGACATCTACTGCAACAATACATGTAAGCAAACTACTTGAGAGAACAAGTTGAAACTTGTCTTACGAACTAATGACACATGTGCCCGGACAGGGATTATAAATTTATGCTGATTGGAATGCCATCTCTGTGTCAGGCCGAGAAATTTTCACCTTACCCTTGTACATCTGTTGCTTGAGTCATAAAGAATGATTCTAACTACCTCATCATCACCCCTGATGGTGCAGTGACTGAGGCTTAAAGAGACCGATTTTGTATAATGTGTATGTCCTACCTTCCACAGGAACATGAAAAAAGTAGCTAATTTGACTATATTGTAAAGTGCTTTACGTTGCTCACATTTGCCTTGGTGAGAAAGAAGGTACATTATCAGCCCATAAATTTTCAGGAGAGAGCTACATCTACATTTAAATCAACATCAACCCTGCAAGCCAACTTTGGCCATGCTGCAGGGGATGTAAACGCCAAGCATTTGAGTTATCTCTTTAGCTTATTGTTATTGCCTATCATTTGTTGAAAGAATGAATAAATAAAATGACTTGTCCTCACATCTACTTCTCTTATTTCATGCTGGAATCAGCCAAAGTAGCAGATGAGGGTTGCATAATAAAAACTACAGCTTCGCAACTATACTATCTCTGAATTTATAAACCTATCAAAGCCTAATCCGATTTTTTTCAAGGATTCCCAACCTGCATCTGAGAGCATATGAGTAATGGTTGCTTATCTATCCCAGCACTTTTAAACAAATGATATTGACTGAAAATATTTTTATTTTGTGTATTTCCTCATTGAAATAATGTCATTGGAAGACTTTGCTACCAATATTTCCATTTCCTGGAAGGTGAAAGCGATTCTGTAGGGCAGACTATCAACACCTGACCATAACAAGAAATAAGAAATATTCTGACAACTATGATGATGAGCCTTTGATGTAGTAATGGCTTTTTGAACTAAATATATGGTTCCTAAAGTGAACAGTACAATTAACTGGGGTTCGCAGGTTGGTGTTTTGAAGATCGAAAGAAGCAGGGGTTCTGTATGCCAGGCTCTGATGAAACATTGACTATAAGCAGAGTACTATTCACTGTGGATCTTTCAATTGATTTCTGTGTAAAGTAAAACTCTGTCTTTGATCTTTCCAAAATCTAAACATGTGTTGGAAGGGCACTAAAAGTAAGGTTATTACAAAAGCTTTTTCAGGCATGTTTCCAACCCTTTCTCCAACAAGAGAAAGAATAATGGAAATTAGTCTCATTTGAGCCATGGTCAATACTGCAAATTTATCTATACTCAGAGCTACATATGTATGTTCAAATAATTCATGTGTAAATTTAGAAAAGAATCAGATCATCTACAACATATATTTTTCTATGTTAGGTTAATAGCTAGTTATTTTCCAAACTGGTCAACTTAAACAGTAACATCATGGCTGTACTTGTTAAGGTTATATTTAAAAAAATGTTCTTACTGTATTTTTGTTCATATAAGCACTTTATATAATGTAAATAAGGCCTGAACAACATTTAATTGAATGCTTAAAGTAATTTAAAGTAAACTTAAAATAATAACAACAATATCCTATGGATATTAAAGAATTCTTGACCTCAACTTAATATCTTTTTTTAAATTAATGGATGATTGGTATGAAATTCATTCCATATTGAGATTTCTGACTCCACAAACCCAATCTTCAAATTTGACATATGGTCACTGGAATATAATCCTGCACATAAATGAGCCTTTGAATCAAATTCCCTCATTACGAGCATTACTTAAATTTCATCCAGTTTTGGATGATTGGTATGAAATTCATTCCATATTGAGATTTCTGACTCCACAAACCCAATCTTCAAATTTGACATATGGTCACTGGAATACAATCCTGTACATAAATGAGCCAATTGAATCAAATTCCCTGATTAGGAGCATTACTTAAATTTAATCCAGTTTTGGATTGAGAAATGCAAGGAATTTATCTTATGACTTAAATTCTGACTTCTGTCCCACAGTAGCTTGATGAATTTTCTAGCAAAATTAATTATATTCTCATTTCTATCTTTACTCATTTAAGAGTCACATATATTTAACTCAATTAACTCTATTCGTCCATGATATCTTAAAGTCTCCCAAACTCAGTAGAAAATCTTGGAATCACTCTTACCAATAATTTAAACTGGAGCAGACATATTCAAATAATATGCAGCAAAGCAACTAAAAAGCTGGGTTTTATAAAGTGTATCCTAGGTGGATGTGATGAAAAAGTTAGAGAGTGATGCTATTTCATGTTAGTTAGGCCCCATCTGGAATATGCAGCGAGTATATGGGACCCAGTGGATGAAAAAAATGCTCGCAAACTTGAGAAAGTGCAGTGTAAGGCAATACATTTTATTAGAAGGTGCTACGATAGAGAAGCAAGCATAACAGGTTGGGAATCCTTGAAATTGATCAATTTATAAGTATTGATTATACGCATAGCATATTTATGTGTCAAGAATTCAAAGACTTTGCTGAAAAATTTACTGGATTTGATTAAGTACCATTGTTCACGCTGCTCAGGGTATCAGTAAATTAAATCTTCTATCTTATAGAAATTCACGTCCTGAGTTCTGAAGCCTCTGAATAACACCCAGTTAACTGTGATAACAATATTTTACAAAAAAGGTGGCTTTTGCTGTACCTTTCCTAATTATGCAATACCTTTCCTAATTATCCAAGATATTACACCAAATCTTTTACTAATACTACAAATAATCATTAGAAATAGTGTTCCATCTGAAAATTTGTCAACATTCAGCTCTATTTGTCAATCATTGCATAAATTAATAACTATAGCTAAATAATTCAACAGCATTAATATACTCTCCCTGATCTACTAATCTTTAATGGCATCATACTGTTACCATTTTCAAACAAACCTATTATTTTCTTTTTACCTTGGACCTCATAAATTTATGCCCTAAAAGCTTTAGGGTCCTCATATTTAACTAGATGAGATGTACTTTTTATACTTACAAAGTCCACTTTACATGGGTTGTATAACTCTGATTGTAATTGTTTGTAAACTTTCATTAATTATCATAATATTTAGATGCCTCATTATGGATTATCATTTCATGCCACAGCTTATTCTTCCAATTCATTTCAACTGCGAACGCCTACCAAAAATTACCTATTCTACCCAATTTATAATATCCTTAACGATTTATCGTTTTTAAATATTTGTTAATGCATATCTAAAAATAATCTTATTTCCTGAAAAGTTATTTGTTAACTGTCAGAAATAATTCAAGGAAGACCAATGTTACCTTAAGCAAGGATGGAAGAGGCATCCTCTTCTCTCTTCGGCGCCCTCCGGTGATCCCACGGTGGTCGCAGCCCCCGTTCCACCGGCGATATCCCACGGAGGTAGCGGCCCACTGGTCCATCGATGCCGTCCACCGGTGCCCCTGAAATCATAATCTTACATCAGCTATTTAGGAGTGAAAGCCTCCAGTGAATTATAATGTTATTAACATTACTGATATAAGTTATGTCATAGAGTTATCTTATCTAAGTGATATGCCTTTTTCTCGTACTTAGGGATGTACCGACCATATAGCGCTGCGCGACTACACGTCTGCCTTCGTGTAATCGAGCAGGCGCTGCCACTGCGCGTATTTGAACGCTTCTTGAGAACGGGAACTGCTCTTCACTGATTTGTATGAATAGAGGTGTTCTCTTATCGCGTTCAACATGAGTTAAAGGGAACGGCAGTTGCACTTTATTGGTGGAGATGTCATTTAATTTTTGTTGCTCTGCATTTTCCGAAAATGTTGTTACAAAGTTGCTTAAATGCAGAAACACATGGCTAGCATGCGGTGTTACAAATATTACAGAAGTTCTGATATTAAATGAATCAAACAGATAATAAGTACAGTGGACTCTGCTTGATTGGGCGATGGTTTTACTGAGACAGTCATTTATTCGAGCCGAAGCTCGAGGAACAAAAACGAAACTGTTTAGATAATTACATACGGAATCTCGGAAGGAACTGTCTGACGAGAATTTTGGCGAAAAACTATGCCTAATCGTATTTAATGAAAGTTAAAGATTCATCCTTCTTTGCTTCAGATATGCAATTCGTTCATTTGATTTAGTATCCCGTTCTTATTTCATTATTTATTTTCATCTACTACCAAGGGATACGGAGAATACGAAATCTTCGAAAACGAGATGTTCTTCAGGGCATGTCACTTCTATTAACGTTGCTTAAATGGCGGAGTCCGCTGTTTAAATTCGAGAGAAAAAAAAACAATTAACGTCTTTGTTGAACTCAAAGATGGGCTTTAATAAGATTAAATCGTGGTAATTGTAATTTTGACGATAATTGCAGACATCTTATACAGTTGCTTCATTTGATATCGCTTTTTCATTTCTTATATAAATAGTATTACATATTTTTGAAATGCTTTCAAAAACTAGGAACGCGTGACGCTGTAGGCTATCCCGGAGAACATTTCTTTAATAACTCCCAGCATTACGTACCTATTTCTATTCCTATAAAATATCTCAAATTCGAAAATTATTCATGGAGTTTCGATGGAATCGCTTTGCACAATATAGAATACTGGACTGATAACCACCATGTGAACGGCTTACGAGGAAGATAGACGTGTGATAACTGAGGTGAAGTGGCAGGGCTGCTAGATAACGTAGGAATTCTCGCATTCACTTTATCTGCGATGGCCCACCCCTCCCACTGTATTTTCAATACCTCAGGCTTTTCCTTGATTTTAAAGCGTCAGTGCTTACTAGGGGTTGCTTAGTAAGGGAATCGTCATTCTGGCCATGTAATTATAATCCGAGAATAGAAATTATAGAATTGCGATGGATTTTTTCAGTAATTGACAGGGTTCTTTTCTTCATTACTAACTGTCTTAAAGATAAACAACAAACATTTTCAAAGCAAATTCCTGATAATATAATGTGATAAAATTACTAAATAAGGCAACTACGGCTCCATGACAAGATATTACTCTCATTGAACGTATTCTGATATCCCGTGATGATTCTTGAATGCACTGTCCGGAAAAGTTCCCCTTATCCCACAAATGTTTAAATATTCTGTACGGAAACGAATTTTGCAGTAGTTGTTAAGTAAATCATTCTTACAGAAGTTATTTATTTCTCTTGAAATAACTCGTTGTAGACGATTTTTCTAAATTTCAGATTCGCTGGTTCATTTACTAAACATAATTGATTTTATTTCAGTAAGCCCAATTAAGTTACTTTTGCTGTAAGCTGCCCGCGAGTTAATCGGCGTATTTTCAAATTTTAAGACAATAAATGTGATGATTTTCGGGAATATAGTTTTGTCAAAACATTGGAATGTTTCGGGAATGTAAGTGGTGGCATTGCAACACCAAGTAAACCAGCAAATTAGGAGCACTCAAAAATTGAGGTGTAACGCCAGGCACAAAAAGATAGTAAGTCCACGCTAGAGCACAGACAGAAGACAAATGATTTAAAAATGAAGTGTAAGGAGCTATTAATAGTGCATGGGAAATCTCAGAATTCGCCAAATTCCCCTACTATAAAATAGAATCGAGTGAAAAGATACGGAGCGAACTCGAGGAATTTGAACTACTGTCGAACTACTTTGAAACGCCGCCAACGATACCTGGCTTCTTCGCGACAAAAGTAAAACAGTGTTTGTTTTGACGAACACTGTATTCCAATTATTATATGCAAGTAAAACGTGTTTAACTAGATGAAAGTAAGCGTAATGTCTTTCACAATGAGTTACGCACAACACGTGATATATCGCTAGTGATAAATAAATAGTGATGGTTTACAGGTGAGGTTCTCACAGGTAATATGATTTCGGTGATGTACAGGTGGTAAGGGCTGCGCTATCAGTTTTCCAGTCGTAATCTCGAACTCAAACGATAAGGAAGTCGTTGTTGTGGCGTACTTGTAGATGAATGGAATTACAAAAAGGAACCCGGTTTGACAATTCTATATATTCTCTTGACTGGTATCGCTGTCGCAGATCGCATGGAAAGTTTTAATTCATACTACTTTCATGCATGAATTTCAGCATTAAGATACTGAGAAAATCTCGAAAAACGTAGCTAATGAGTTTGAAGTCATTAATGAGGGGGTAAAAATTCTCTGGATATATATTGCCGTTATTAAACACAAGAAACATACGCTTTCGCCACACTCAAGGTAAAGTGGAGATAACTCCAAATGTTACTGATTCTTCGTTATTAATGAACAGTCCTATATAGTAATTCTCCGACAACTGACTGAGACTTTTGGGTAAAAATTGCATACTTCATATCCCATAGTTTAAAGTTGGTATAGGGTCATTTCATTTCAAGTGCACCAATGGTCCATGCTCGACCATCACAGATATCTATGAAAATTATATGACATTCTATGAAATTATCTATAAAATAAGCAAACTTTCATGAGCGAATTCCATGCAGAAAATCTCAAGCAAAATCGGCCCAAAAAATTATAACTCGAAAAAAATTAATCATTTAAAATGCATAAACGAGATATAGTGGGGTCAGCCGATAGGACTTTGAGGCTGTGTAACCGTGTTCTTAGATGCAGTCTGTCGAGTGTCAAAGAGGTAGCTTATTTTTCACTAGTTCACCCGTTACTTGAGTACTTCTGCGCGGTGTGGAATCTGCACGAGAAGGGTTTGATTTTGGAATTATACGTAGAGCGAGCGGCTCGTTTTGTTAAGGAAGACTACAAGTTCGACAGCAGTGTGTCAGATATGATGAAATCCCACGGCTGAAATTCTCTTGACGATAGAAGGCTCGAGTTTAGGCACAGATTGTTCGAGAAATTCCTGAGTAGTGACTTACATGACGAAATACGTGACATAGTGATTCCTGCGCTTAGCGAACGCAATTTTCGAGACCAAACGTCGAAAAAATTTCGTGAGATTATTGCACGAACGGATAGTTATTATTGGTCTCTCTTTCCAGATTGGACGCGTAAATAGGATGAATAATTGGGGACTTTGGAGTATTAACACCCCGTGCCATACGCCATACGGCGGTTTACGGGTTATTTATGTAAATGGAAATATCATTTCGGTGGAACGGATAAACAAATAAGGAAGTGTAAATAAATATTCAAGTGGGCCACTCTCGAAAAGGACGAACTCAACGGCTCAATCGCTTCCATAAACTAAACTGATCAACCTAATGAAACATCCTATGACTAAGCTCTGGCCCAATAGCATCATGTCTCTCCTTTCAGCAAATGCATTATATTTCGATTGGGTTCTCGCTTTTATAAAAAAACAGGCACTTTCAGTGATCTAATACGAATTTTAAAGCGAATTTAATATGGGATGATTAAACATGGTTATATGACAAAATGATAAGTTTGCTATATTTTTATAAAAATTTTACTATCATAGAATCATAAAGATTCTTGTTGGTGATCAAATCAATGAGATCATTACAAGCAATCGGGAAATGGACGAATCGTTTTATAACAGCTCAACCTTTTTTTTCAATGCAAAACCTTGCACTGTTTCCTCGTAAAATGCTCATGGCCATAAGATTAACATTGTGTTTTCAACACCTTGGACAGAGTAGATAAGATAAAAATCTTGGCTCTGCCCATTCTGTATGCTAGAAAAATCTGAGGGGAACGCGAATGCCATATATCGGAGATAAGACGTAAAAAGAAGTGATATCAACACGTCCAATAGGGTTATCCCACTATAAGATTACTATATGGTTATGTCCTAATATTCTCATTTATAATAATCAATTCCTCAGCAGTTTGCAGAAATTCTTGGATGTTTGATAACTACCTTGTGCGGGGATAGAAGAGGCCATCCTCTTCTATCTTCGGCGCCCTCCGGTGATCCCACGGTGGTCGCAGCCCCCGTTCCACCGGCGATATCCCACGGAGGTAGCGGCCCACAGGTCCATCGATGCTGTCCAGCGGTGCCCCTGTAATCATATTCAAACATCAGCTATTTAGTAGTGAAAGCGTCCATTGAATTATGATGTGATAAGCATTACTGAGATTGTGTTATATCCTATTATTTTCAAATATTATGACTCAATTCCTCAGCTGTTTGCAGAAATTCAGGGATGTTTCATAATTACCATGAGCGGGGATGGAAGAGGCCATCCTCTTCTATCTTCGGCGCCCTCCGGTGATCCCACGGTGGTCGCGGCCCCCGTTCCACCGGCGATATCCCACGGAGGTAGCGGCCC
>KZ309622.1:20607-49582 GCA_000376725.2 Ladona fulva
ATTTTTTTTCGTTTTTGATATTTATAAATTTTAAGTAAAGGAGAACTCTAATACCAAAGTGCAGGAAATGGTCACAAAAAAACGTTCATTTCACTAGCCAAGCTAATATCTTCAATTAGAGATAATGCTGTTGTAGCAAACCTAAATATGTGTGGTCAAGGTTGGAAAACCCCAAGATAGATGTATAAAGACCACTGGTGGTAACATAAACGTTAATTGAAGGAGAACTCTAATATCACCAATATGCAGGAAATTGTGACAATTGAAATGGCTACTGAAACGTACATTGGTTGTGACGATTTCCTGCATCTTGGTGGTATTGGAGTTCTCCTTTACTTAAGGTTTATGTTACCACCAGTGGTTTGCGTACTTCTATTTATTAATTTATTAGATCAGTTAGTTTGGCATAGAATAATAGATATAATTGGCAATTTATAGAATGAATATATGGACAATATTGAGTTTATTTTGGTTTTTAAAGAAATGATTAATTTGGTAATTGATGTACCTAAACCAGATATATGTTATATGTTAGCCTTTGCCTTATACTCTACTTTTATGTCTATTCTCCAGTAACGTCCCATTTTAGTCAAAAATTTATAATTTTTTTTACCTTTTGTCTTAAATTTTGGATGTAGTTGATGCTGCATGATAACCTTATAATACGCTTACTATTGGTGTTGCATAAGTTTTGATTATCTAAATTTACACTAACTTTTATGATGGTTTAATATAAATATAGTCTTAATATATGATCGGAATTTTTATTAAATCTCCTTTCTTTTCATATCATAACTATGTAGTCATGAAAATTTTAATATCAACTTAGAATGCAAGTTTTCAAGAAGGTATTCATTTATTTTATTACTTTAAAGTGTCACCATTCTTAAAAGATTTGTTTACATTGTCGCCATTTGCTATTGTTTTTAATTTATGTTATGAAATTAATCCTACAAATCTTATATCTAAACTGAAAGCTGCAATACATATTGAATATATGAAAACTTCCTTTATGATTAGAAATTAAAAGAAAGTTATTTATTTCTAGACTTGTTATTTTGCTATTATGACCATGATCAATAATATTTTCAAATGAGCATTCACATATATGTATACTTGGTATGGTATAGAGCTGATTCTTCCACCCAGTACATTTTGGGTAAAGTGATTTCTGCTACCCTATCTTTCTATTGACTCATATTCATTCACATTTTATCTTAGAAATGTACCTAATCATTTCATCATGGATTCTGTATTGATTTCTTTTATTAGGGACTGATTTAGTCCTAACAAGGAAAGGGTTTGCTATTATAATTAATTGCTCAGTATTATTATGGCTTACACAAAGATTATTTTGTAGGGATCCTGTATACAGTTTGAATGCTGGTTTGCATGTATGCAGTATATGAAATTTCCATTACTCTTATCTCTGCTAATTTTTTTACATGAAAACATTTTGACATGCACAATTGCAATATTAAGTTTTCTTTTATAGTACTATCTTCAATGATCCTAACTAATGTATCTAGCAACACTTCAACAAATATTTTTGTACTCTTTCTTTTAAATTACTTACCACTGAAACAAAGCTTTAGGTTACATATTGTTAGCATCTCTGATTAATCTAATATCACTAAAACAAAAATTTAGCTAGTTTTCCTCAAATTCAACTTTGGATTTCCAAGTTGCTTGCCAAACCCTTAATATTAATAATAANTGTGACAGAATTCTCTGTTTTGATCCATAGATATTTAAGGGTTACAATAAATTCATTAATATTTGTTTCAGGTCACGTATTTATTTGTTAAAGAGAGAGATATGGTTAGTTGAAAAGGTATAATTTTTTCTTTTTGATATTTATAAATTTTAAGTAAAGGAGAACTCTAATACCACCAAAATGCAGGAAATCGTCACAAACATTGTACATTTCACATTTCACTAGCCAAGCTAATATGTTCAAACAGAGATAAAGTTGTTGTAGCAGACAATTTCCTGCATTTTGGTGGCAATGGAGTTCTCCTTTACTTAACGTTTATGTTACCACCAGTGGTTCGTATACTTCTATTTGTAAATTTATTAGATAAGTTAGTTTGGCATAGAATAGTAGATATAATTGGCAATCAATGGAATGAAAGTATGGACAATATTGAGTTTACTTTGGTTTTTAGAGAAATGATTTATTTGGTAATTGATGTACTTAAACCAGATATGTTATATGTTAACCTATGCCTTATACTCCACTTCCATGTCTATTCTCCAGTAACATCCCATAATAGTCAAAAATGTATACATTTTTTTTACTTTTTGTCTTGAATTTTGGATGTAGTTGATGCTGCATGATAACCTTATAATACGAGTCCTATATGGTAATTCTCCGACAACTGACTGAGATTTTTGGGTAAGTGCCGTACGGCATACCCTAGACCAGCTTAGTTCGAAGATCTTAGTTCACAGTGGCTCCCTTTGTCTTACAGAAAAAATATATAAGAAAATAAAATTGCATACTTCATATCCCTTAGTTTAAAGTTGGTATAGGGTCATTTCATGTCAAGTGGATGGTCAATGGTACATGCTCGGCCATCACAGATATCTATGAAATTTATATGATATATTCTATGAAATTATCTATGAAATGATCCAACTTTCATGAGCGAATTCCATGCAGAAAATCTCAAGCACAAAAAAAATTAATCATTTAAAATGTAAATACGAGATATAGTGGGGTCAGCCGATAGGATTTTGAGGCTGTGTAACTGCGTTCTTTGAGGCAGTCTGTCATGTGTCAAAGAGGTAACTTATTTTTCACTAGTTCACCCGTTACTTGACTACTGCTGCGCGGTGTGGAATCTTTACGAGAAGGGTTTGATTTTGGAATTATAGCATACAACGTAGAGCGAGCAGCTCGTTTTGTTAAGGGAGACAACAAGTTCGAAAGCAGTGTATCAGATATGATTAAATCCCACGGCTGAAATTCTCTTGACGATGGAAGACTAGAGTATAGGCACAGATTGTTCGGGAAATTCCTGAGTAGTGGCTTACATGACGAAATACGCGACATANATTGGTCACTTCATGTATACCTACTGCTCAGGATGTCCTAGTTTCTTGACTTCCACAAAAGAAGTGAGCAAGGAAGGCTACTTTTTTAAAAGAAAGGAAAAGCAAACTTACATACAATAAATGATTTAATTCTCACCTAATGATTAAAAAGAATATTTGCCATATATAAATTCTGGTCTTAAAGGCATTGAGTTATCAGTAATACATACCTTGCTCAGCTACTGCATGTTCTCTTTTCATGTTAGTAGGCAATCTGTTCCTACATTCCAGAGAAGATGATCGACAAATGAAAAAAGTTTTCTAAAACCGAAGAAAAAAAAATTAATTACGGAACTGCTCATTCAGAGGTAATTATTTTGGTACAACAGATATTTTCAAAATAACTTCGATTCATACCTCTGCTTTCGTTTACACATCCAAAATGGAAAAATCCCTCCATTTCTTCCTCATACTTATGATAAGAAACTTCCTTGCACAGCAAGAAGTAAAATCAGCAATTATGTTCGCCTTCCAGTAGAAATATTCAAAGAGATGTATGTATGATATAATGAGTAAATATTATAACAATCACTATGAGGTTCATTTAAACTAAATTATATTCTAGTCCATTCACTGTTAGGCTTTTATATATACATAATAAATATGTCTACCTTAAGTAGTCCTTGGACTCTTATTATTTGATCCGAACTTCAAATCAAAAGGGAAAATCTGCAAAAAAGGCTTCCTTCTAAAGCAAATGAATCAAGAAAATATTATCTTATAAAACGATTGAACTGATAAAAAAATATAGGCACTCAATTGACAAAATACTTTCCATCCCTGCCAAAATTAAACTATCGTATGTACATAGTAGGCTGGGATTCTCCATGTACTCTTCACTCACAGTCATGGCGGTAACTTTTTTCTGCTTTCAAAAATGTAAAGTTAGCAGGGATGAGACCTACATAATTAAAAAATACAATTAATTTAACACTAGATTTAAGACAAACTGTTAAGATGCACATTGGTCTCTATATAATTTCTAGTTTTACCAATTCTCAGATTCATTCAAGCAAAGCAAGCTGGATAACAAGGAAGGTGGCTATCTGAAATGAAATAAAAAATAATCAATATGATGGTAAATATGTTTCATAAAATGTTTACCGTGAGTCAATTATAGACATCAGTAGCTTTTAAAATAATTGCTATCCATACCAATTCCATGCTAGGATTTATACATATTGATCAAGAAAACTCCACTATTCCTCCTGCACCGTTAATATCTGAACTAATCTTGGATTCTTTAAAGAAAAATAAGCAACAAAGGCAGCGATCTAAATCGAAAGAAAGAAAACAATGTCAATAAAGTTTCAATTTTGAGCAAATGAATAACACTCACTATGCATAATTTCTAGTTTTACCATTCTCAAGCTATCATACGTACATACTGAACTTCTCCACTCCATGCATTGCTTCTTCTCTTTAACTATCTTCTCATTTCTTGCCATCCAAAAATTACATCAGGAAAGAATGCCACCTCTACAAACAAGGAAAAAAGATTCATAACATAATAATAGATTTAATTTACAGCAGATTTTTAGTACTCACATTTCAATATAAATAATTTATAAATTTATCAAACATAACCTTCTCCTTATAAATACTAAGCTGGGAGATTCCTTTGTTCCTTATTCAAGGTTATTATGTGATTATTTATTTCATATGAAGCTGCGGCATTCAATATTATACTCAACCTCTGACAACTTCTGAGCAATTCTTTCCACCAAAAATGTAAAATGAGGAAAACAGTCTGCCATCTAAAATTTAAGAAGAAAAACCATCACATAGCATAAAGGAATCAATATTTTGCAAATGTTTCAGACTTACATCTTACTATAGGTAATTAGGGATTCTTAATAATACTTCTGTGTTATTTATACATACATTCCTAAGCCACTCCAAGAACTACTTATGCAAATTTATCATGTAATTTTCCTTGCCTACAAAAGAGCAAAAATAGCAATGAAGGGTATCCAATTGATATAAAAATTACTATCTGTATGATATAAGTTGTTAATTATGATCAAATCATCTCGATTCACATTTTGCGTGGAAAACTTTCTATTTCTACCAATACTAAACTGTAATTTATACTTACTACGCTGAACCATTAAATGTATGCCTTCTGCTTTGTCAGTTTTTCATCCTTTTATGCCAGCCGAAAAGGAAAATCAGCAGAGATGCCTACCTTCTTAAAGAAGTGTCAAAAACAAATTAATAGGTTATGAAAGAGTTAGGTCAGTTGTTTAAGATTCATAAATGACCTACAATACATTTAAGACCTCAATATCTTAATCTATCACTAATAGATACACACCTGCCATAATTCATTTATCCACCTTCTTAATTCTTATGTGATCCTATTTTGCATTCTATGAAACTGGTCTGCAAACAGTAAAGCCTTCCAAAGTGTAACTTAAACAAATTAACATAAAATAAAGTATAATATTTCAGAAAATAACTAAAACTTGTATAACGTATAAATAATTCCAAGCCCTACCAATCTTAAGCTGTCACTTACTCATACAAAAATTTGGCATTCCATGAAATCTTTAAGCTCTGTTACTACCTGATTCATTATTGACTTCCACAAATGGGAATGAGCAAATATGATGGACGTCTAAAAAGAAAGATGAATAAATTAGTATGAAACTAGTGAATTGATTTTGAGAAAAGGACTAAACAAATTATGACTATAAATAGTTTAAATCCCACTAATCTTACTCTCTAATTTATACAATACAAATATTGGTCACTTCATGTATACCTACTGCTCAGGATGTCCTAGTTTCTTGACTTCCACAAAAGAAGTGAGCAAGGAAGGCTACTTTTTTAAAAGAAAGGAAAAGCAAACTTACATACAATAAATGATTTAATTCTCACCTAATGATTAAAAAGAATATTTGCCATATATAAATTCTGGTCTTAAAGGCATTGAGTTATCAGTAATACATACCTTGCTCAGCTACTGCATGTTCTCTTTTCATGTTAGTAGGCAATCTGTTCCTACATTCCAGAGAAGATGATCGACAAATGAAAAAAGTTTTCTAAAACCGAAGAAAAAAAAATTAATTACGGAACTGCTCATTCAGAGGTAATTATTTTGGTACAACAGATATTTTCAAAATAACTTCGATTCATACCTCTGCTTTCGTTTACACATCCAAAATGGAAAAATCCCTCCATTTCTTCCTCATACTTATGATAAGAAACTTCCTTGCACAGCAAGAAGTAAAATCAGCAATTATGTTCGCCTTCCAGTAGAAATATTCAAAGAGATGTATGTATGATATAATGAGTAAATATTATAACAATCACTATGAGGTTCATTTAAACTAAATTATATTCTAGTCCATTCACTGTTAGGCTTTTATATATACATAATAAATATGTCTACCTTAAGTAGTCCTTGGACTCTTATTATTTGATCCGAACTTCAAATCAAAAGGGAAAATCTGCAAAAAAGGCTTCCTTCTAAAGCAAATGAATCAAGAAAATATTATCTTATAAAACGATTGAACTGATAAAAAAATATAGGCACTCAATTGACAAAATACTTTCCATCCCTGCCAAAATTAAACTATCGTATGTACATAGTAGGCTGGGATTCTCCATGTACTCTTCACTCACAGTCATGGCGGTAACTTTTTTCTGCTTTCAAAAATGTAAAGTTAGCAGGGATGAGACCTACATAATTAAAAAATACAATTAATTTAACACTAGATTTAAGACAAACTGTTAAGATGCACATTGGTCTCTATATAATTTCTAGTTTTACCAATTCTCAGATTCATTCAAGCAAAGCAAGCTGGATAACAAGGAAGGTGGCTATCTGAAATGAAATAAAAAATAATCAATATGATGGTAAATATGTTTCATAAAATGTTTACCGTGAGTCAATTATAGACATCAGTAGCTTTTAAAATAATTGCTATCCATACCAATTCCATGCTAGGATTTATACATATTGATCAAGAAAACTCCACTATTCCTCCTGCACCGTTAATATCTGAACTAATCTTGGATTCCTTAAAGAAAAATAAGCAACAAAGGCAGCAATCTAAATCGAAAGAAAGAAAACAATGTCAATAAAGTTTCAATTTTGAGCAAATGAATAACACTCACTATGCATAATTTCTAGTTTTACCATTCTCAAGCTATCATACGTACATACTGAACTTCTCCACTCCATGCATTGCTTCTTCTCTTTAACTATCTTCTCATTTCTTGCCATCCAAAAATTACATCAGGAAAGAATGCCACCTCTACAAACAAGGAAAAAAGATTCATAACATAATAATAGATTTAATTTACAGCAGATTTTTAGTACTCACATTTCAATATAAATAATTTATAAATTNTTATATATACATACTTTGTTTCGAGAAGAACGGAACGCTAAGACTACTCGTAGGGCTTACGTTCCACCTGCTGGGTCTTATTTGTGGGAGAGCTAGATCCAGGAATATTTAGATGGGAGACTCACCATTTCTCTGGGCTCGAGCGTTCTCGGGCGGTGATGGTAGGCTAAGAAAGAGACACTGCTTTTCACACAAGAAAGAAAACTACGCCCCCTACTACGCATAATGCCCCGGCCTGGGTTGGTTAGAGGGTGAGGAAAGCGGGATAGGCGGGAGGCGTGAATGGCCAGCGCGTGAACATACACCGCCCACCCGAATTTTTACAAAATTTGCATCTTGGTGCAATTACAAAATAAAATTAACCTCATTTGATGTGGAACGAAATAAATAAATAAAGAAAGTAAAAGGTAATATCATGAGCTGTAAACAAAAATGAACTTCTGGGTAGGGAAAAAGGAAGGATTCAGAATAACTTCACTCTGGAAGGTACCATCACCAGAGACTTTAACGAAGGTAGGTAGCTCACGGAAAAGGTAAATTCTACAACTCACGTATCACTCCTAACTGAACAGCAACTTGCACTAACATTTAAGGTAAGGCAATAAACGGATAATTATTCCGAGGTGGGAAGAGGTACTAGTTTTACAACAGGTCTTTCCAATCCATGACAAAGTTTTTAACTCCACTACTTGGGTAATCCCAGCCGAATCCGGAAAACATCGCGTGACCCTACCCATTCGCCAACACGACGCATGCAAATCTGTGCTGAAATGGAATACGGGACAGCAGCATTCAAAAATGAACCTAGAACAATCCACCCAAATATGGACTTCGATGCAATTAAATTACTACGAGGCAGTGATCTTCTTTCCCCAGTTAAAATTTGTGGAAACAAATCCATTCTCAACAGCATATCCACGCTAGCAGGCTGGTCAAATGCAGGATCGGCCAACCGGCCCTTACCTCTGAGGGAAGCGTTACGCTTGGCAATGGCCCTGCAATCTTCGGTAAAACAACAGCTTGCGTCATTAAAATGTTATTGGGAGACCGACGAGGTGAAACGGTACACTGAACCCAAGTCTTAGGCCCTTTTATATGAGTCTTTGACAACCTCAAAAGCGAACCGTGATAAGGAAAGCGAGGCAATTTTAATCTCTTTGCAGCTTCTTCCGAAATCGCGGAGACCATAGAACCCGAATCCACTAATATAGGAATGGAATTCGCCTTCCCTTCACGGTCAAAAACGGAAACAACTGCAGTCCCTAAAACAATCAACTTAGAATTGTTGCATTGAATACATGAGGAGAACTGAGTTCTTGGAGTGGACGATGCTCATTCCTTTTCCACGCCCACCGTTTCTGAACGCGATGGAGGGTTCAACAACTTGCGATTTACCTCTGATAATTTGCCTCTCATTTCCTCTTTCGAACTATGCAATGAGGTGTTATGCCTACGATGGCATGTTAGGCAGCGGAGGCCTTTGACTGGGCACCTCGGCGACTAACGTCCCGTTTTCAAGCAATTAAAACAAATTCCTTGAGCGCACAAAGGACTCACGTTGGCTAGTCTCCATCTCTAAATATCTGGAGCATTTGGAAAGAGTATGCGAAGACCAACACAATTCGGAGTTGGAGGGGAAGTGACCCTTCCCCTCTATCCGTAACTACCTGCCGTTGCAAGGGACACTGCCGCTTTACCTCGTGAAGGCCGTGATCCTCCGCGTAATGAGAACCTTGGAATATCGCCTTGAGAACTTTAAAGAACATTAACATGACGCTTAAGAAACTCTATAAGCTAGGAAACGGTAGGAAAACCTTCGACCTTAGTACATTCGTCAAATTTAATCAACGTATCGGGATCCAAACTCCGGGCAGCCAGCCGATACAAAAAAACTCATCCATATCAGGAATATTTAATGTTTTTAAAGAAGTCTAAACTTCAGAAAAGGTAGTAACAAAATTTTGAAGATTATGAAGTGATGCTTCAGCAATGGGAGGAAATCCCAACAATATATCTACATAATTGAACCCCAACAACTTTGGATTATCAAATTATTCAGACAATTCTTTCCAGGCCACATGATAATACGCCGCACCAAATGGCACTGAACTAATGAGAGCCAAAGCATCCCCTCGACAAGGCAGTTTTTAAATATGAAAACTTTTCGGTCGGAGAAATATCCTCCCGATCGTGCACTATAGATTTGAACAGATCCCGAAAAGCCTCCCAGTCCGTAAATGCGCCAGAAAACTGCGGAATTTTGATTTTCGGCAAGGAACACCTTTGAGACGAAGGTGAATGATGCACCGCAATAAGCCGTTCCTTGGCCTTTGACTCCTGCTTAGCTTCTATTACATCACGCACCGCGAGCGTTTGGTAATACTCCAATTCAACTTCTCGAGCTGGTGTCTGATAGGGTTCCCCTTTCTGCTCTTCCGGATTCGGCATTGTAGCATAATACGCCCCACCAAATGCTTATAGGAAATAAATTGCACCAGAATGGAACGCTAGGAAATTACTTTACAGCCCTCATCAAACCATGTTGATTCACAAACAAAACTGAAGAAATCCCCATCACGTCTAAATTCCCGGGTTTCGGCACCAAATGTTTCGAGAAGAACGACTACTCGTCGGGCTTACGTTCCACCCGCTGGGTCTTTTATGTGGGAGAGCTAGATCCAGGAATCTTTAGATGGGAGACTCACCATTTCTCCGGGCTCGAGCATTCTCGGGCGGTGATGGGAGGCTAAGAAGGACACACTGCTTTTCACGCAAAAAAAGAAAACTCCGCCTCCTACCCATAATGCCCCCGTCCGGGTTGGTGAGAGGGTGAAGAAAGCGGGATAGGCGGGAGGATTAAAATGGCCAGCGCGTGAACATACTATGCTGGAACATGATTAAAATGCACATTCGACCATAAATAATTTCTAGTCCTATCAATCTGAAGTTGTCATATAAACACCATAAGCTAGGGCACTCCATGTTTTCCATCTGCTCTGTTATTCGGTTATCCTTTCTTGCCTTCCAAAAAGTATAACTTGGTTTTTTTATGAATCCTTCATGCTTTCCACAAAAATCATATCTGCATAGAAAACTTTATTCAACTGAAAAGAATGTAATTAACGCATTAAGATATCCTGAAAGAGTTAATTCTAAAGAAGTGATTAACAGGAACATTTGATCAGAAATAATATCTAATCCTATAGCTCATAAATGTTCATTCCTACATACAAGGTTAAGATATTCCATATGTTCCTTCTCCTTAGTTATTATATGCATCTTTCTTGCCTACCAACAAACCAATACCAGTCAAAAAGACTCCCTTCGAAAACGAAAAAAATATACACTTTAATATTCTATGAAAGAGTTAATTCTGAGCAAATGATAAAGATGCACACTTGACCGCAAATAATTCTAAGTACCTACTACTCGTATTAAACTCTCACTCATACATACAAGGCTAAGATAATCTATATTTCCTTGTCCTCAGTTAATTTATGATCCTTACTTGCCTTCCACGAAGCAATATTTGCAAAGAAGGCTCCCTTGAAAAATGTTTTTTTTAATTAACACATTAATATACTATAATAGAGTTCGTTCTATGAAAAAGATTATGACGCACACTTGACCATAAATAATTTGAAGTACTACATGTCTTTGACATTCAGTCTAGGGTAACTTCAATGACTTTTAAGTGTCAAATCTAGAAGTGTTTGGAATAGTTCTTACAGAAATGAAACAAGTAGCAATTACAGATGTAAATAAACAAAGAAAAGCTTGTGGTTAGCATGCTTGATTTTAGAAGCTGATATGAAAGAGAAAAGGTCTGCTACAGCTGAGAATCGATCCACGGTTCCTCACCGACTCGGGTTTCTGAATTTGCGAATAAACGCGAATTTTGGGAAGAGAAATATTAAAACTACAATTGGCGGGTAATCATTGCGGTAATACTATTTTTTCATTAGGCACCATGCAAAAGTTTTGTCTGTATTTTCGTTACGGTTTTATTTTAATTCCGGGGTCCAAAAGCGCAATTGTTAACAGAAAAAGGTGAAAACGATTTCGAAGAAAGTTTCCCTTTCATCCTACATGAAACGCAAAATCAGAAAATAAAATGAAATGCAAATGACTAATTACTTCAAGGAATAAGGAAGAAGTCATGGGCTCTGCGGTCCCTTTTTAAAGAAAGTAAGTTTCTTCCACAAAGTGAGCCAGCTCCTGTTTTCAAATATAGGATGTTTTTCTTTATAGAATCGTACATATTTAGACAAATAGTTGCGCTGAGCTCTTCTCAAGAGCAGAGGCAATATCGACTAAAATCGCAGACCCTGAATGTTCCCCAATATCTGCCAGCGTGTAGTTCAAGCTGATTATCCAACAAACAATTATGAAGCATATAGTGGTTGATTTCGTCAATTTACTTTAACTAGTGAAGGTTTTCATGGGACTAAAAAAGTTTTTAAAATAGAGGCAAATGTAATAATTACCAATTAATTCCGTGTCATTAACGAAAACTACGTTTAAAACAGTCAATCAGTCTTCAAGTGAAGCTCTCCGTCGATGAGGTTTGTTGTTAGGTNTACCTTAAATTGAAATTCCGGACAGCCGCGATCCTCCGTCGTCTTCGGTGACTTCAAATGGACTTTCGAAACGGGAGAGTGAATGATTCACAAGAGAAACATCGACCACGGAGTGCATTCACTTTCTAAAAGCCTGGAAATATAAAGATTCTATATTAAAACATTTAGAATTAACAACCATCTTATAAATATATTACATTGAAGCAATGGTCATTCACGCACTATTACCGATGATTTGAAAGGAGAACTTCCATTGCTTTCAAAACAAAATTTAAGTTACCTCTGAGTCTTATGCTATCTGGCTGTACCCAAGCTAATGACGTACCAAAGATCAAGTTAGAAATAAAATGTCAAAGAACGAGGTATTATTAGTTTTTGCTTTTATACAATTATTAATATAGTTAATTATCTATTTCCAACAGAAAACAAGAAGCTTCCTTGGAAAACTAAATATTCGTACATCGAATAATTCATGCATACTTAAAATATTCCCTTCATTTAAAATATCATTCATTAAAATTTGGAGTTATAGTGCGCCAAAAATTTACGTAACGATGAAAAGATATAATAATTATAAAATTATTATAATCATAGAGATATAATTTCCATACGTATATTTAAGTCACTTATTATAACTGCTAGGAGGGATTCCATCTATTACGAGATATATTCTAACTATAGTTTCCGTTAGGACTTTGCAGGTTCATATCTGCTAAAAGTTACGTGAAATCCTAAAAAATGTATTTAAAGGCTAAATTCCGGTCTTAACGGTAATACCACTTTAAAAAGATAAACATAATTTCCCATGGATAAGTACAGTATGGATATTGATAACTGTTACATGCAAAATTCAAATTACGATAACCGTTACGTCTATGGCAGAACAAATGAATGTGCCTAAAGCAACTCGAAATATGAAAGAGAAATATTGGGATTTAATTTCCGGCGACGAAGTTAATGATGGAATAATTCGTTAATTAAAATCTTATTCACACCACNTAAAGCAACTCGAAATATGAAAGAGAAATATTGGGATTTAATTTCCGGCGACGAAGTTGATGATGGAATAATTCGTTAATTAAAATCTGATTCACACCACAAGATAATCAATGCGAACTCAAGGTAGAAAATTTAATTATCTACGCTCTCGAGGACCATATCTTATGATATTCGTGAACTAAACGCACCAATTATACACAAGACAATGCCGCGTTAAATTTCTGTCCTTATAGCTTTTGTCCCATTTGTCATCAATAAGTTATTATAACGTAATTAGGTATGACTACATCACATGGGCTAACCATGAGATGACCGTCAAAATCACCCAATTTAAATTCACGATTTCCGAGGTGAAGAATTTAATAAATAAGAAGCACAGGAAGTAATAATTTGTGAATTTAAAAATCTAAAGCAATGCACCTTATTCAAGTATCTAAAGCCTTCAACGAGTTACAATTTTAATTTAGGAAGGAATACGTACTTACCAGTAAGAATTACAACCAAATCTAACGAGATTCGCGAAGTAAGTGCGCGCAAAACTTAATTCGAATACAAAACGAAAATGGAAGTTCGTTACTGATTTAATTGTTGACCAAACTTAACGTCGATCTCAGGGACACGCGATCGTGACGAATTTTCACTACGCAACGGCCACACTTAACTAACGTTTTTGGGCTTCAAAAAACAATAAAATGATTAACCGATTTCCTTCCAAAGATTCAATTTCGATCAAAGTATTATATGCAACTTACCATGGGTGCGAAGTCCTCCCTGCCGACCAGAAACATCTTGATTCCTTGGAAATTCTTCCTCTCTTTTTAAAATAAAATAGTACTTCATATATATTTACAATTTCAAAAATAGGAACGTATTACTTTACACTTTCTATCCCATTACCTAGCTTTCGAATTTCTCGCAATTCTTCAGATTAAAATTTCAACGATCCCATCGAGAAAAGTTGGAAGCAGGTCCTACCTGTACGAAATCTGCGCAGCAAATGAGAGCGAAAGACATGAGGATAAATTGAAACTGACATTTCCTGTGATTTGATTGGTCGAAACCGAATTCTCCGTCAGTTGCCCCGCCCACCGCCCGTGTTCAAACTTTCGATAATTATTATAGAAAAATTAAACTTCTATCTAATTCAATAAGGTATCTTAAAAATCGCATTTTAAATTCTTCTAAACATTAAATTCTTTTCAAGTTCCATTTTTATGCTTCATATTTATCAACGACCGAACCATGGTGATAGCGGAAAATTCCATTGAGGATAATGATTAATATTCATATATTTGTTTGCGATAATCATTTGATTACATGTATTTATTATTTATATCCCATATTATATTTCCGAATGAATTTAGGAATTATTTAAGTAAACTGGAATGATTGGATTAATATTAATTAGGATACATATACGTGGCTAAGAAAAACAATTGACTGGGATTAGCGCATCGTCTCAAATAATCTATCTCTATTGTCACAATTGATGATATTTTATCAGAATAGTTCACTACGATTAAAAGAAGTTCGCTTTTAAGATAATATCCGCTATTTCAATGAGGGTACGGTTTACTTACCAAGTTCAGAATTCAAAGTTCCCCTTCTTGCTCGAGTACACTGGCTACGATGTTTTTCGCAAAAAAAATACAGGAATTAGTTTTAAATGATGGAGGGAGTTAATTATTACTTATTGATAGAATACGTTTAGTTATTCATACTTTTACTGACAACGTAGGCAGAACCATAAACCGGTAAACATTAACAGGAGTATGCAAATCCCTCGATAATTTAAGAATAATTGCTATCTTGTTAACAAAAGCTATGTTTTTAATTCATACAAACTGGATAACTCAGGTATATAGGATGTTACTGTGTTTAGGGGCAATAAGAAACCATCCTAGCCTAACACATACATTTCATCTTTCTAGTCTAAAACATATATTTCATCATTGTTTGGGTCAATAAGAACTTTCTCAAATGCATAATGCATATTGTATCAAATGATGGGAAACGCTTTTGATGTGGGTCTCTAATTCGATATTCATACCTTTCCATTCTTTACTCTTCGCATTTCCTTCGGACTCACAACACAGAAGGAATCGAAAAATTAACTCCTAACTTTTCCAACATAAACTTTTCAGGTTATTAATGAGAATGATTGATATTATTTCACACATGCAAGACTCAAGAAGGGATACAAATCATACACATCGAAGCACATTTCTCTCTGAAACCCATTTCCAAACACTTGAAGGAAATCACAAGGTTGACGGCTTTCTGTTGATTGGTTGATGGTTTTATTACAAAGAAACTAACTCGCCAAAATTTAACTGTGTAATCTTACGTCTGATGTCTTTAACACTCTTATTACTACCACAAGAATACGTAGTAGATTCTTTTCGAATCACCACTTTTCAGAAACCGCCACTTCGAGAACCGGAACTAGAAAGTTTGGTCACCTGACATTAGTCACATCGTATGAAACGATATTAACGTGCTTCAGACTTTTCTAGAGAATCGGAATTCCTCAAAACTGCGGAGAAAAGACACGTAATGGCCTCGTGGTTGGTTTGAGATCGCGTGGGTAATGGCGACCTCAAGTAGAGTTATTTTCGTGTGCCAATAATTTCCCGTCGAGGTGGATTGAATTTGTTTAACGTTAGTGTGTCTCCTTCTGGGGAGTCCCTTTAGAGTGTTTGTTCGACAAATACAACATGAAATGGACACACTAAGAAGAAAATATCGTCGAGAGTGGAAGCTCTACTTTCAGCGATTTCCCTTAAAACAGGTGTGTAACTTGTGGTAAATTAATCTTCGAGAATTCGAAGCCTTAGGTTGAACGAACTGAATTCATACGTGAATTAAAGGGAATTTATCGCACATGATAAAATTACGGGCAGTTGCGAAAGAACTGAAGGTAAGTGTTGCATGAAAGTGACATTTCCAAATTTACAGAAAAGGGTCAAGTGGTTTAAATTCTCGTATGTTACAGTGGCGTTTTCCTCTAAGAAAATACATTGATATATTCAGAATGTTGAATATCTTTGGGGGCAGAATTTTCAAAGAATATACTGAGCGATTTAATTTACCCAATTATTCTCTTGCTTTCAGTACTACAGAGAGTATCGCCATTCATGAAGATAAGCTAGTTAGAAAATAACTCATTTACATGGGAGAATACCAAAATCTATTCGTTCATAAAGCAATTTTCATAACGCCATTGTACAACTTATTGTTCATTTAAATAGCGATTCGGTGTATGAAATTCTATAGAAATATATAACAACCATAATCTTCTTTTGTATCATGCAATGCAAGCGTAGTTGAATAATATAAAATTTAAACATAGTAAACCTTAAGAAGAAAAAATATATATTTTAGTNTCTATATTTCCAGATATTAAGATTTTGAATGAACTCCGTGGTCGCTGTTTGTTTTCAAACTACGGATTCTCCTGTTTTCAAAGTCCTTTGGAAGTCATCGAAACCGACGGTGGATTGCGACTCTCCAGAATTTCAACATGAGGTAATGAGTGTTTATATTTACATTTACATCGATCTCTTTGCACACACGTTAACATCTAATGTCTTTTTCATTCCGTTTAATTAAATTTTCTCTATGAAAGATCTGCATCATAATACAGCTTCATTTTAAGCATTTGGATAAGATACGTTTAAAAAAAGTTCTGAGAATATCCTTTTTAAAACAGCTCTAAGTCTATGAAATGCTAGACAGCTACTTAAATCAAATTTCTATCTATCATTTCGTCACCGTATTACTTAAATTTTGACTAATTAATGTTTTTTGTGACTTACTGCGTTGTTTTGTATCACACTTCGTGTATTCCTCCGTCCGTCTTAAAGACACTGTACCCCTTACTCTTAATTTCAGATATTCTTTAAGAAGACGAGAAAATGTGTTTACGTACTTATGTACTAAGGACGTTTTCCAAGGCTGATTGATGTTTTGCTTTCTATTTTCGTTCCTTTCATTGTGATGTTATTCTCTAAAAAGGCGACTTTATCTATTCCAAAGAGTACAGTTAGACCGATTTCCCTCAAACGACCTTCAATTCTTTTCCTTTCTTGCGAAGTTCAAGGTGGATTCTTTCCTTAAAGCAATTAGTCACTTGAATTTGTTCCTTTCGGGTTTTTTCGTTCCCTTCAGGATGAAAAGGAAACTTTAAACTTTCATTTAAAAATCTTATAAACTATTTTGCTGTTAACGATTGCTGTTTTGGATCTTAGATTTCAAATCATCTCGTTATGCAAAAGGAGGCGAAAGTTTTCGCATGGTCTCTGATGAAAACAAAGCATCTCCATAATGATTCTCTACTAGTTGTAGGTTTTATATTTTTCTTCTGAAATCAATGACTTTCGCTGAATGACCTACTGACTTTAAAGTACTGGTTTTGAAGCTGTTTTCCTTAAACGGGTTGCATGTTACTTACTGTATGTACCATACATATTTCATACATGTTGGGACTACAGGAATATTAGACCCCCTTCAAAATAATATTTTCTTAGAGAAGGTTTGGAAATAGTGTGCCTTCCAAAAATTAAAAGACAGTTTCTGTACCTTATTAACCTAATATTAGAAGGTGATAAAGGTTGTGTAGATGGGAATTCTGCTGCATAATCTATGGTTTGACTGTAAAAATCGATAACTATTGGTAATCGAGCCTTAAGAATTGAAACAAAGGCAGACCTTATTCTCAAAATATGCAGCTTCTGATTGTTTTCGATTTGCTTGAAATTAATACTAAAATAATTGAAGAACGTTACCTTTCTGTTCTAAAAATTTACTACAATTCTTGTAGGAATATCTTATGCTCAAAGCAAAGGAATACTTTCCATAGAATGAGGATAATGTTTTGTACTCTTAACTGTATTATAGCTTTTTTAGTAGCAGTGGGAACATAACCTGCGACGAAGAAATATTTTACCTGGACATTTATTTCAAAATGGGGTATTATGTATTACTCGACATTTACGAAAACTTCACGTTAGTTATTTTTAGAGTTAAATCGGAAATTCTTGGCATTGGCTTGTTTTAAGCATCATTAATTACGCGCGGAGTTAAATTTATTCAGACAAGCTTTCGGTTCTGTGATATTTCAAGCATATATGACGTATTAGGTATTAGGACGGCGAAATTAAATTTTGTAACCAAAATTACCTTTTAACAGCCTTAACTTCTTTCTGATTAGCAAGATTATCAGGGATACGTCACCGCAGTTATTATCGATCGCAATTATCGCGATTTTTTACAAATAATTGTAGAGATAATTCGGTACTCTCAAGTTGATGCAATGAACGTTTGAGTTCACTTACTCTCTATTTTTATGAAGTTAAATATCAGATAAATTCTTTATAATGTTTATTTGTTTTTTGCAACTTATGGTAAACATATTTGAGGACGGATTTTAAAGATTTCAAATGTGTTATTTATTTATTATTTCAGTATTGACATTTAAATAGAATCACCGATAGATGCAGTTACCTTTAGTTTGTTTAGAGTTTCCTTGAGGCGCGTAGTTACAATTGTTTTACGGGATAAGCTGGTTGTCCGGGCAACTTGAACTGCCTAACACATTTTCCTGAATGAGTAGAACCGCTTAGTTTAATTATAAAGTAGCTTAAATCATGATAGGACAGCTTAGGTTTTTGATAAGTTAGCCTAAATAGAACCGTTTAGTTTTCTAGAGAGTAAGCTTGATTTATGATAGAATCGCTTAGTTTTATGATTCGTTTTCTTAAATGTTGATAGGACCATTTTCAGAGGAATGAGCTTAAAAAAACAAAGTTAGTTTGAATTATGATAAAACCACTTAGTTTTCTGAAGAGATAGCTTGAATTATGATAGGACAGCTTGGACTTTTGTTGAACATGCTTAAAATATCATGAAATCGCATATTACTTTAAGAGTGAGCTAAATATATTATAGAACCGCTACGTTTTATGGTATAATGACTAATGATATTTATAATAACACGATTGCTTGATGTATGAAATCATATACGTTGTTTATAGAGCTTTCGGACGCATAGATTGTAGGTAAATTCGATTCTTTCGTCTCCGTCGAAGATTCCCTTTCTTTGGAAAAGTTATTTGTTCTGTGTTAGTGCTGCTGTAAATTCGTTGAAGTCGATTTTAATTTCTATTTCATAGAAAAGGGTAACATCACCGGTAATAAGTCCTTAACTCATTTCAATAGACAAGAGAATCATTCTTATGGTATGTTTGCTCATATTTTGGTTTTCAAATTTTTCTATTTCTGTACGTCAGCTAGATATTTATGTTAATAAGTTTATTTTCAACGAATATGGAGCACAAGAATAGCATTTTTTCAGATACAGGCTGTGATTATGAATTCCAATCTTTACAATAAGTAAAAAGACTATTTGATGTATAGAATATTATCAGGTCTCTCTATTTAGACCCGAAAGTAAATAACAGAGTATGCAAGGTAATGGTGATTGTCATCGCTGTGCTGCACAATACTAGAAGAAACTACAGAATGGAAGGTAAGTTTTCAGTTTACACATCCTGAAATATAATAGAAGTATTCCTCCCCTAAAAATATAGAAGCACTGAAGAATTTCTATCTGATATTATATGAGTTTTTGTTTCCCAGATATGGATACGATATGGGTGCTAAAGAGGATGGAAAAAAGGAAGATGACACTCAAATTGAGGGGCTAGTAGGGTATGGCCACAGTGAAAAGCCTTTAAGGAGATGGTAATCATTTCTGGAAGGGCAAACATACATACTTCTGATATTGACAAATTTACTGAACTAGTGTTCTACCATTATGATCGTGATCATTTTCATTATGTTTATCACATTTTTCATTCATCAATTTATATAATTCATAATGCACCACCTTCTGTGAAGGATATCTATGTGCTGACATCATTACATGTACCAGATTAGCTATACATGGAACACGAAGCAAAAAGAAAAATACGTAGCTGGTACAGGCAGAAGTTGCAGACAATTGATCACAAATTCGAACTAGAAACGTTGTAAAACAATTGTTTGGTGTGTGGAATACTGGAATCATGTAATTTGAGAGAAACCTAAATGTGAATCGGGTTTGTGAAAAGCAAAGATAGGGGAATGACTTTGCTGTACTTGAAACATGTGCATAAATTGCTGATACTACAACAATTTATTGTGACTTGGTTGAAGACATTGAAGCTGAAGAGGATATAGAGAGAGATAATAATGATGGAGTTGAGGGGCTGACTGGATATGGCTTTGGTTGAGTCAGACGAAACTTGTGCTTTGAAGTTAACTGAAGTATTGTATGTAAACAGTTAAAGGATTTCTAATAAATTAATAATGTTTTGTTACATCGTACGTTCTGCGAAATTCTTTAAATTCCTTCCCAGGCATCCCTTTTCAGGCAAATTAATCTCCATTTATCGCCGTATTCTCGAGCGTTTTTATAAGTTGTCAGGGTAACATAAAGAATCCTCGTCAGTCCTATTTTAGCACCTTGCCTTTTCCGTTTTCTTAACTATAAATATATCCTAATACAAAACTCCTGAAATCATGTCATGCAGGTAATAAGGTGCACTAAAGCAGAACCAGATCACATCGATGTCGTCCGAATATTATTCAGTAAAAGACGCCAAGAGGACACTAATCATTAATGACAGAATAATACAGCGAAGAAATTCAATTAAATGACCCTTAAATGATGAATAAGAAAACAAAACGTAAGTAATATCTTACAAAAAAAATCCATAATTTGCCTAAAATAATACCGACTAGCAACCATTATACACGATATACCTAAGCATNATAAGTAATACTTTACAAAACAAATCCATAACTTGCTAAATTAATACAGACTAGCAAATCTCATACACAATACACCTAAGCATTATAAACGAAAGAAATATTATTCTAAATTAAGGTATTTAAAATTGTCCACGCTGTGAATATAAAAGGCTGCAGAAATATCAGGAAACAGCAAGTATTAGCAGTAGATCAAATATTCAAATTTATCTTACGGATCCCGAACATTCAACAGTTTTTCCAATGTTGTCCCATCCCAAAACTGTCAAACCCGTTCCAAGATAAGTCGCCTTAATCCGGCTTCCTGATTACGTACTAGCTCTCAGACCCTTGAGTCAGGGTTAACCTAAGGCGGCTTACGTGCCTCTTTCCTGAATACGGTCGGCTATGTTTTATTATAAGTTAGCTTGAATATTAATAGAACCGCTTAGTTTTATTATAACGTAGCTGGAATGATAATAGAACCGCATCATTTTATGATACGTTAGCTTGAATTATGAAATATTCGCTTCGTATTAATGATAAGTGAGGCAAATTAATCATAGAATCGCATACTTTTATGATATTATAATTGGAATGATGATAGAACCGGTTAGCGTTTTGAACAGTTGCCTTCATTTATGATAGAAACGATTAGTTTACACAAGAAAATGTTTCGATGATGACAGAATAGTTAACTTTTACGATAAGTTAGCTTGCATGATGATAAAACTGCGAAACATTTTGATCAGTTAGCTTGAATTGTGATAAAATCGCTCGGTGATAATGAGAAATGAGCTTGAATTATGATAGAATACCTTAGTTTTTTGAAGAGTAAGTAAGTAGTAAGAGTAAGTAGTAAGAGTAGAACCGCTTAGGTTTATGATACTTTGGCTCTAAATATGATAGGAGCGACCTGTTTCGAAGCCAAAGCAGTGTAATGGACCCTAGATAGTTCTCTGTTCAGGGGAACAGGGAACGACCGGAGCGTCGGCCTTAGCTCAACGAAGTCAGCTTCATGTCTCTGCATAACTCCCACAGCCTCGTGTTTAGCCATTCTATCTTCCGCCAAACATGAAGGCCGCAGTCGATCCGCGGTACAATGCTGCAAATTGACAGCTTCATCTCGATGCCAAGTGACTCCCGAACCCGCGCGACCTCAGAGTTTAAGTTATCGAAAGCACCCAAAATCTCCTCGGACGTACAAGAGGTCAACGTCGTTGACCCCGACATAGGCTACCGCCCGCAGACTAGAGCAGCTCGTGCCCGCGACCGCCGCACTAACCGAACCCTTGATTTAGACCACTTGCCCTGATGGGTCACACCAAGATGTGAACCTCAAGTCACCTCCCTCCCGTTCCGCCCTTCTCCGAAAAGGGGCAGATACCCGCTTGACATTCGAGCTTCCTATTATTACAATTTCCTTCCCCCCCGACTTTCCTCGGGCGCGACCACTTTGGAGCACAGGCTTGGTATCCCGAACAGGTTCATCAGCACTTCGCAGTGCAGAGAACCTATTGCGAGTAGGGATGGTGTTCGGCGTCACCTCCCCAGTGCCCTTATCAGCCCGTCCGCCATCAACTCCTCCGCTCCTCGTAGCTACCCTCCACTCGGGCTGCAAAAATGGGTCCGACCCCGAAAGGGAAGCAGTGGGCTGCGTCTTCTGCACAACAGTCCATCCAGCGTTGGCCGAGTCATCGTCGCTGGGAGAACTGTAGCGGAGTTGGGCCTCTCCCTACAACCCCCCGCCGCGGTCCAATGTGGTCCGGTGGAAGATCCACTAGCGAAGTCCCCGGAGCGTACTCTCAAGCTCGTAGATCCATGCCTTGAGAATTTTCTGACTCACTTGCAGGGGCACCCAAGGCGGAATCCTAAAAATCTGCGGTAAAGCAACCAAAAAGATCGGCTTCATAAAGCGCATTGTAGGTAGATGCGATGAAAAGGTTAGAGAGCGATGCTATTTCACCTTGGTCAGGTCCCATCTTGAATATGGGATGAAACTTACACCTGCGAACTCGAGAAAGTGCAGCGCAAGGCAATACGTTTTGTGAAAAAATGCTACGATAAAAAAGCTAGTGTTACGGAAATACTCTCGGAAACAGGTTGGAGATCCTCGAAAGAAAGGAAGTTAGAAGCTTGGCTACGATTACTTGATAAAATTCGAGACAGTGCGTTTCTAAGAGGACGTAATCAATATTATGGGACCCCCCTGCTATTTTTATCGTTCCGACGATGGGCGTAAAATAAAGGAAATAGATGCTAGAACAAGTGGTTTTAAGGACTCGTTCTTTCCGCAAACGATGCGCGATAATAACAAGATAAAGAAATAGCTCGAGCATCCAGTGTTTACACCCCCTGCCACACGCCGAAAGGTGTAAGGCGTTGAGCGATTGCGCTTTTTTCTTCAACTTTTTCCGTACTGATGCAGCAATTTCATAACGAATCCGATGCGTTGTAGATTGATTGCCCTCCGCCACCTCCTTCTTCACATCGTCACCAACGGTTCAAAACGTGGTTTTGAACCGTGGGTTTCGCGGGTTTTCTTTCCTCGTCAGAAAAATGTAGAAAACGTTGCAGAATCTGCTTGTAATGGTTACTCTTTTCGTGATCCGATAATTTCGGCATTCGTAAAATCTTTTCCATCGCTCGATCGACAACGGAAACCGTCTCCGACACGTCCGTCATCGTCGACGAATGGTTTCTCATTTAATTAAGTGTATCCTGAGGTACCAAGACCATCTTTTCGCTTGCTCCATTATTTCAAGAGATTAGAAAGCACTCCTGATACGAGCGGTGGTAAGTTGAATCCACCTGATTGAACGATTATCTTTTTCTTTTTTTTCCAACACCCCGTTTTTTCTGCAATCTTCCTTAGAATATTCTTATGCCGTCCCAAACGTCGTTTCTGGTAGGGTGTTAGTTGAACGACGCCTTTAGCGTATTGTCCGCGATTTCACGTATGATCCTAATTATTATCCGTTCACTAGATGTTTGTGGATTAGACAGAGAAAGATAAGATAAGTTGAGCGATTGCGCTTTTTTCTTCAACTTTTTCCGTACTGATGCAGGACCATTCCATGTCAAGTGGACTAACGGCCCCCGCTCGACCGTCACCGATTTCAATGAAATATTGTGTGAACATAGCCTCCTATCTTCTATGAAAATTTCCCAAGTTTCACATCCATCGATGATATATTTGCTGAGATATAGTAATTTGTGTGACCTCCCACCGCAGCCTTCTACAGTTAGACATCGATTTTTAGAAACTTTGAGACACGTTATCTCAGGCAGTATTCCGTTGAGCAAAACAAAAGTTAGTATTCTTATACAACCTATGTTGCTCTATTACACAAATAAATTACTCTATAAACAAATAATAACAAATCTTTTATGAGCGACATCTGCGAAGAAAATGTGAAGAAAAATCGGCCCAAAAAATTCGAATAGAAGTGTATACTTCTGTGTTTTTCAGTACCAATCTTCATGGACATTTTTCCTGAAAAATATACTATCATTAATGCCTTTTCTACAAGTCCATCTATTCCTTGCTCATAACCAATATTCACTTGAATATTCTCAAAGAGACCAAAGTAAACTTCTGAAAGTTTGTTGAAAAGGAGAAAATAAATATAGGCTTGAAAACATAATCTTTAATGATCAACCATGACAAAAAGGCATATTAAATGACAATTAGAGATGATTTAATTAGGAAATTTTCTTAAATTCCCATCCAGTAGTGTATGTGTAGTGTTTCTAGATTTATCTCTGAGTCTGTCTTACATATAACTTTCTTCTTGGTAAAGAAGTACATCCGGTCGAAATTAGGCAATCGGTTATCCTTTTAACCTTAAAGCACTGTCTATAATCATTAAAGAATGAAAAATGAAAATTCTCGCTCCAAACACTTTACAGGCGCTTTTTCATCGAAAAGCTCTTCAGATTAATTCTACAGAATTAGCTCTTTCCCCATTGACAAATTTCTACATCTGGCCGCGGCTCCAGGTGGTAAGTAGGGCAAGCAAACCGCCGAGGCGGTTGAGGCTCTCTGAGTATGTTTTCTCTTTATTCTAATAGTACCTACAGGCTGCCGTAATTTTAACTTTGCATTGAGTCTGATAAACTGGAGCTGCTTTTAATTTTTAAGACCTGTGATTCCAATCACCAGAGAATATGAAACAAAAAAAGAAGATCAACATACCTTTAAAGAAGAATTCCAAATGGAAACTACATATCTCGATACCTGCACTGCCAATCACACACATTTAATATTATTAACACTGTATATTGCACACACTTAATTTCGCTTTTTCTTGACTATCACACTCTCAGAACACCGACCACACTGAAGTATAGCTTACTTATTTTGCCTCTTCGCGGTTAGCACGAGCGACGATGGTCTTCCTTGTGTCGCCCTTGGCAAGGCCCTTCCTAGCTGCGCCGAAGCCCACCTCTGTCCCCTGGTCGAATTGCAACCAAATTCCGAGGGTCGATGTTTGCACTGTTTCCTTCTGCAGCGGTATTCCCTCTCGTCGCCATTCCAACACTGCAGGAATATCCTCTGCTAACGTTGCAATTTTTCTGATGAAGACCTTCCATGTCTAGGAGTCGAAGAAAGAGACTGTGATAAAAGAAATCAAAAAAGGAATCGGTGAGGAATGCAATACAATGAGGAGAATTGCAAATGCAATGAGGAGAAATGCAACTTCAATTAGGAGAAATATCAAAGAAAAAAACTCGTATACTCGCATCAAGGATTCGTGCCAATTTTTTATCAAATTTTTTGAATGAATACTTGTTTCCCAATCCCTCTCCCATTTTGAAAACCATCGTTTCCCACCTCACCCCCTCCTCCACTTCTACACCCTCATGCTAATGTGCCTTCCTTTGTCTCTGTGCCTTTCATGCTGTTCCTTGATTTTGGTTTGTGTTGTACTTCCTAACCGCTTGACCTCCTTGCCGGTGCCTTCCTGTCTTTGCCTCCCCCCCTCCTCACCCTAATCCCGCCTTCCTTTTTCATTTCCCCCCCCCGTTTTTTTCCCCCCTCGACTGTTTCCTGATTTGTTCCTCGGACTGCCCCTCCACCCCCTCTGTTTTTGTATATATTCTGTGTATTTTTACCCTTTGAGTCACCTGATGATGCAGCCATGCTGCGAAACCATGGTCGTGAGTGTNAAGAAAATAGACTTTGGCAGAATTATGGCGTAGGCAGTGCTCCGAGTTCAAAATAGAAACGTTTTATATAATATTATCAGCCAACGTTAAAAAAGAATTCTATATTTTTTAAAATCATAATTTTAAATACATCACTTTCCGGCGACAATTGCTTCAATCAAAACATTTCATTTTGAAATGATGAAAATGTTAGCGTTGTGACTTTTCTCCTTACTTCCAATGTATACTTATATAGATATGATAGTTAGAGTTGCTCTCGTCCTCTACTGAAAGTCGTTTCGAAGTAGTAAATAGTTTTCAATGAAATGTCTGCAGAGATACACGGCGGTATTGCGGGAAAAAGGCGGTTTATTCAAGAATGGGAAGAGCTTCGATGACTGACTAATATTTCGTTAAAAATCCATGTTTAATTGAGGTTGGCTGTAGGATGACGTGTTCAAGAAATTATTTTTTGGTCGCATAACCAATGAATAATAATAATAATAAGCTAAGGAGGAATATAAAATTTTAAGCAATGCCAACAAAAGGAAAGCCAGGATTGCAAGAAAAACATATTATAATACAATCGTCTCAGAGACTGAAGAAAAAATAAGAAATGGATGCACGGAAGCTGACTATAAAATACTTATAGATTTCTTGCAAAGTAAAAGAAATAGATGTACAGTGACCTTGATGGTAAAGCAGGAACCGATGCCCATGCTGATATTGCAAGTAGATGGAAAGAATGCATAGAAATCCTTTGTAAAGATCAAAACAACGTCGTTAGATTATGAATATACTGAAACGGTACTCTTTGACCCAGGTTGGGCATTCTTGAAAGAAGATTATAATTTAGGCTATGAGTTCTCGACGAGATAGTACTTCTAGCGGAAGACGTAGTTGGTATAATGCCTTCTGCCACTTCTACCGATCCGACAATGAACCTAATAGAAGAGAAAGAGGTGCGAGGAAAGGTCCGGGAACGATACGCGATGACAATAAGCTAAAGAGGCAACTCGAGGTTCTCACGCCCCCTGCCACACGTTGAGACGTATGGATATTCACGTAGATGATTGACATAGAAGAGTTGAAGGAATTCGCCGTTTTCTTCGATAATAGAATACATGTCTGGGATGGTCTTCAAGAAGTAAATTCTAATTTTTTTCCAGGAAACAGATTCTAGAGCCAAGACAATCGCTCCGACTGGAACTAAATCTTCCAATGCTCCTCATAAAAATCACAGCACTGCACTCAATGATCGCCGATTGAATCTACGATGGCATAACAAACACCTCGATATGCCGTGTCCACTGCATATTACACCGTGTTTTGGGCTGGAGAATGCTTGCCGCTAGATGGCAACCACGATTGTTAATTACCGACGCGTTCCAATGAACGCATGTTATCGTCCCGATATCCATAAGGAATAAGCCAGACAAATGAGAACAGCTCTACAACTCATTCGACATAGATTCACAATACAGCTCAAAAAAGAGAGGAGTACAAAAATGAAGACGAAACTGGATGTAAGAGGTTAAGACGCTTAAAATTTAAATTAAGAAAATACTCGTAGCATTCAGTCGAATTTTGACTCCGTCAGTACTTTACGGTCATAAAAAATACTATTTACATTATATTTTCCAGGTACACATTCAAGTGTGCATACATCAATTTTTCAGACTCCAAAGAAGCTGCAAGAAGACCTAATATTTCCTCGGGATTTATGGTGAAGAGAAGAATGCAGGGAGACCAATTAAGCTTAATTGCCTCATGAATAAGCTTTCCGAAATATCTGCTGGAGAAGCACCTTTAAGAGAACTATAGCAAAATCAGCGATATAAGATCGATTCGTACTCTTTACAAGTAGAAACAAGGGAGGATCTCAGGTGGATTAATTCAACGAAGGAGCAAGAATCAGTTAAGGAGAAGACAGGAAAGCACCTTTTCACCACTGATCTTCAATGGATACACCGAGGGAGCAATACATGAAGCAAATTTCAACCTGAGAAAGTAATAAAATTATTGACAATAAATAATACTCGAAAGAAGATATACCCACTGCAACACGCCGAAAGGGGTACCAATGTGGTAGTCTACTCACAGTAGACGAATAGGAACATTGCATTAACCTTGCTCTAACCTCGTAAGAGGGAATAATGAATTGGAAGAATTATTGTGAAGACCTTAGACGAATAATGACTTATAGGTGATGATTAGTATCTAAAGGTAAGCAATTATGATGAGATTGGGTGAGGATAGAACGGCTTTCAGAGTAACAGTAATGCAATAGTCCTTGGTGATGGAAAAGGGAATATCCCATTCTTTATTAGGAAAAAACTGTACAGCGAGGAAAAGGCTGTCTATTAAAAAACGAGAAGAAATTCGATAAATTACTAATATTTTATTAAAAATCTGTTTATTATTATATAAACAGGTGTAAGTAATTAAATACTCCGCAATGTATTTCTTCGACAGGAAACTATTGCGGAAGAAGCATTCCAACAAAATTAGTGGAATGATTACAAATGTAGCCGTTTAAGTGTATATGATCAAATTGAATATACGTCAAAATATGATAATTGAAGAAAGTACCTCACAATCAGTCACCGACCGAAATATCCTTTCAATGGTACATACAAAGCCCTGATTCTATTTGATTTCATAACTGTGAAATTCCACAGCAATACAGCAATGCTTTCTTTTGCAAAATTCCTCAAAACATGATCATCCAATGCGAAAGCCATTTTCCATTAACTAATATTATTATTTAACTGGCTGAAGTGTCTCTTGAGTCTCAACAGGTTATTAAAATTGGTAAATAAATTACTAATTTCAAATTATGGTACTCTCAATGATGTTTCAGGGCGATAGAATATCATGAAAATGGCAAAAATCCAAGGACACCAAATTAAATTTCGAAATTAATGTTTTGGATGACATCTTCAAAAATTTCTGAGAAGTATTTTATTAGCAAATAAGTTCAATACTCCTTCA
>KZ309623.1:9391-20072 GCA_000376725.2 Ladona fulva
TCGTATCGTTAAAAGATCTATATCTTTTCATCGTTGTTGTAAAAAGTAAATTATATGGAATTTTCGTAATTCGAATCAGTTTCATTGAATCAGAATTTAGCCGGAATTTCCTAAAACTATTTTTATGCCTAGGTTTAATAAGAAAAGGAGTGATAAAATATCTCGCGGAAATTGAGATTAATGAAAAAAATGTCTACACATATGAAGCAGACGCCAATTATAGTTTATCAGTCCTCTCAGATTTGATTTGGAATTGCGGAACTGAAAATATTAATTCACAAGTATTGAACATTCCAGAAACCTACACCATAATAGATTCGAATACGTCATGAAATTTGGGAAGAAGTAGAGAGGTTCACATTAAAGAGAGGAAAACCGATTGAAAGAAACTGTAATGTAATTATTGTCGATTGTGTCTGACGATCACTACACGGGCAGTTTATTAAATTTTCATCGTCTTTCACTTTACCTTGGGAATTGGTAGACTCCCACCGGGAATCGAACCCGGGACTACTTTCACTGAAATCGAACGCGTAACCCACATGGCTATCCGGGAGCCCGGAAGTTATTCGGTTTCGAAACACTGTATTCGAATAATTCAATTGAAGTGAATTAGACGATGCAACCCTCAAGCTCACGCTCCTCTCGACCGCGCGGAGAGTAATCAAGCAAAAAAAGAAATAATTCATTCGGATAGCCACGAGGCCCCTTGTAGAAGAGATACAAAAACGAACTATCGAGTGAATTTATTCGGATAGATTCATTCAATTGAAATTATTCGGATAAAATCATTCGATTGAAGTTATTCGGTTTCGAAACACTTTATTCGAATAATTCGATTGAAACGAACAATCGATTTATTCCTCTCTTGTTAGAAGCGTTTGATTGTTCCCACCTCAAGTATTTACCATGGAAACTTAAGTTAATCATTACACATTAGCAATGAAATAGGATTTTCCCCAAAAATCAAGCAAAATTATCAAAACAAAAAGAAACCCCCGCGAGAAATAACTAAAACCACATACATCCTAAACTCATTTCAATGACACTGCAATTATTTCATTTAAATTGACAAGAAATGGACAACCTAGTTGCGTCATACTATCCACAAATCCACGCGATCTAAGGATTTCATTGACAATCGTGGCTTACGGCACAAACCGAACACAACAGCGTACCTTAGTTATGTCAGTCCGTTTAAATACCCCAATATTAGTCACACGGCTAAAATTTCTAGCGAAACCGTCACCGCAACCAGATTATCGCGTAGCCTTCAACGACACAGCAGTGAGTCACAACGAGCTGAGTCATGGTGGAAGGTTGAGCAATCGATATTAATTCGCAGAGCATGACTTCCTTCGAGAGAATCCTCGTATTTATTTGATATAAGTAGATTCTCCTGAAATGTAAACGTCACTTGGGTTAATGAATAAGAACATCAGTTTCTTCTCAAAACATGTTTATTACGCACATATCAATACCATATATATATATATATACATCTCACATACTCTTAAAACAGAGTTTCACAGTTATAAAAGTTTACGACGAATCCCCTAGAGCAAGGATCCTTGGGCAGTTATTCAATCGCTCCGAACTTAAACCTCAAAACTCAACAAGTATTCCTTCGCCGAGCTCTCGGTGAAGCCAACGATTAAGGCAATTTTTTTGTCGGAAGTTCCGCAAACTTCTACGTCAGGCGGTTTCAGGTGACGTTCGTGAACGGCCTCGAGAAAAGGAGAGGGGAGGAAGTCTCTGGCACTTTCTCTCGGCACTGCCATAACAGCTGAAAGCCAACACTTTGTCGCGGGGAAAACCACGCTTTCTCGAATGAACAACGAGGAAGTTATCCACGAAGCAACCGCCGCTCAATTGGACGAAACAAATGCTACTGTGAATGAATCCTAATATCATACAGAACTCCAAACAAATAGTAACATAGCACTCTATCCCTTACACTCTACAAAACAGGTAACTCACAATGTTTCTCGGCGATCCACTGGGAAATTCAGTGGAACCACATTCCTAAAGGCACATTTTAAAAAATATAAATAATTCTTAAAACGAAACCTGTCTCGACAAGAAAACCTTATAACAGAACGTTCGATCATCACAGAATTCATAAGTAACAGAAAACCGTGGTCAATTCAGGAAATTAAGACTTTTAAGATTCCAAGAGAACAATAAATCCATTAGTCCGAAAATGACGAATAGCGCTACAGTGAAGAAAACTGAGGATCCAGGCAAGTAAAAAAAACAGGTTTCGAATAAATGCATAAATAGATCGTATCAAAATATCTAAACTCAACAACAGAATAAACAAATCGGAAATATAAATACAAACGTACACATTCTTGCTGCAACTACACGGTCATGGCAAGAAACGGTCTTTGCATTACATCCACACCACTTCCCTCTTTCGCTTGAGCCGAACACAAATCCGGTGTAGACACAGATCGCGTTAACTTTCCTACAGTCTCTCCAGTACCACCCATAATAACACCTCCGCTTAATACGTCAGGATTTGCCCCTGAAGTAAGGCCGCCAAAACTGAAAATTGACACTAGACTAGTGATTCTGTCAATGTCCATGCTTGTAACTTCCTCCTCTTCTGTGTTCAAATGAGAAAACGGCAACACCGTAACAACCTCGTTAAGCAACGAAGTTTCTTCGCATGCCTCACTAAACTCTTCTCCCTTCTTCACCTTCTTCGGAAGAATGGACAGCACAGCTTCCTCAGTCTCCCACTCCGAAACGACAGCACGTCTTCTCTTCAACGACGATTGGGAAGAAACCTGACTTTCGGAGCGTGTTGTTGATGGCGAACCAGTGTACAGATTTGTTTCCAATTTCTCCCTCAAAATGGAACTATCTTCACGAATTCTGGTCTCGAGTTCACTTTTACAAGAAAGTTCATGCGACAATAGGTTTTCTTTGTCTGCATCGTCGTCGTCTAGTGTAAAAATTCGTGAATCATCAACAACACTTGCGTCGCGCTCCTCGTCCGCCACTTCCGAAACGATTTGGTCCCGAACTTCGACATCCGACTCTGCTACACCGAGTTTCTGATGCTCTTCCTCGAACCTGCTCGTAGATAGCTCAGAGTCATGTCGCTGCACCATGTGGTAAGCCTCCTCCATGAACACGAAGCGCGCCTTTTGCAGCACCGTTGCGACGAGAAGATTACGATGTAACGAAACTCCACCTCTTTGCGCCCTGGATTTGGCAATTTTAGTGAGAGAAATGTTTATAAGCTTTTCGGCCTCAGCAGCCATAGCTTGGAGTCACAAGTTGATTACTCCTGACACGTGCTGCTTTTAAAACAGTCCTCTAACAACCAACCGTTGCTAAATACACTTTGGTTAAATCGTAACCGCCACTAACTTTGCACGATGACTTTAGCAGGATAGAACTGGCGCGGAAACTACGTACCACGAACTCATACTCATTCCACAGAAACTCTTACTCAACTACTCAGCGATGGCGGTTGATCCAACTGCGTTTACGCGAAACGTTGGAGGATGACGTCAAGGCCTAGTTACCGACCAATCAGCTAACGGCGATCGCCATTTAAAAGCCTACATACCTCTGACATCTCTCGGGAACTTTCAAACTAATCTGACAATTGATATCGGAAAAAATCCAGGTTACGGAATTTATAGAACTTTATAGAAGTAGCAATGGTCTCTCACTAAATAATAATTTGTAATTGTAAGCATCCACTTCTAAAAACGAAGTTAATAACGAGTAGCAATACACCTAAACACTTATGCGGAAATGATTTCAAATAAATAGATGCAATTTTAAAGCTTTATTCATGTATTTCATCAACTATTCCAGCGTAAATCTGCAATGATTGCAAGATGATCCGAAGGAAACACTATAGACGGTATAGCTATATTTTGGGCAACTTCCTCTTCACTTGGTAATGGCACCACCTAGAATTGAGAGCATATATACTTATTACTAACTGGTAATAACAAAAAATTAAAGCAAAAATGAACTGTTTAGATTTAAATCCACTTTGATGACGACCGATAAATATTGAGGGACAGATATGATAAGACAACAGAGACGTAATACTAGAGATGCCAATTTATTTTTGAAACTGTCGCTACGTTCAGAAACAAAATCGCTTAACATTTAAAAAGCTTAAACTTACTTTTATACATGGAATGTCAGTTCAGTAATAACACAAATGTAAAATATGAATGCGGTATATTGTAAACAATGTTATGCTATTTTAATCATAAAACAAGGCTAACGTAATAAGTTTGGAGAAGTTACTGGAGGGTCGACGTAATAGAACATTCTCCACAGAGAACTAGATGTCTAGATCAATCTAAAAATCTCTAAATTGGCATTTAAGAGTACAACCTCGTTTCTATAAAAATGCAATTCAGATTCCTAGTGTCATTAAGTCCGAAAAATTGATTTGCTCTGAGATATTAAACAAAATTTAGTGAAAATACATACAAAATTTAGTCATAAAGGAGGGAAGGTACAACCACAAATAATTAGGAAATACTTGCAAACATTTCAATAATATTCTAGTACATAATAAAGATGTAACAACTGTTAAAATCTCCTAAAATGCTTATGCAAAGGAATATCATTAACTACACTATGTTCTATTTTAAACAGTAAATACATTACTGAGCAATTACTCGATACAGCAGTTCCCAAAGAGTTTTATTGCAATCTTAGTTCGGGAGCAACATAAGATGCCACAAATCCTGGTCTTGGTTCTTTTTGGCCATTCCCATGGTTTAGTCATTATTTCTCCATGATTGTGAGTTGTGATATTAACTACCTGGTTTCACAAAGTAAAAATAAATACAAAAAATAGCTTTTTGCTTCTATCGACAGTAAAAATGAACCTATGTGATGGACATAACTGAGACTTTAACAACAATCTAGTGGGTAATGATGCTTACAGAAAACAAACCATTTATGATACTATGAGCACCATCTCTTGGATTTTCTAAGGCCTTATTGAACGACCCTTGTATATGTTACTTGCTGGTGTTTCATTTTGTCACAATCTGAATTTGTAAACATATAGAATTAACCAGAGTGCCAGTGTTTTTGGAGTTGTTGAGTCTTGTCTCTCACCACTGCTGTTAAAAAAATCTTTATCCTCCCTTAATTGTCCATCTGGTGTGAATTTCTTGATTTTAAAGTGAAAAATAATCACAATGAAGTAAGAAAGGAAGTTGCTTTGAAAGCTTCTTTCTCAAAAATGTGATGAGAGGTAATGTGTATTAGACAACGATATTTGTGTATTCTCTTCCATCCTCAATTGTGACATACACTGAAAACAATTGTAGTGCCTTTTTCATTTCAAGGTCTAAAGCACTTGTTTAAAAATTAAAGAGCCAAGAATCTATGTTGCTTTCCAATGTGCAAGAAATGAAATGTTGTCATATCCTGGTTATAATGTTATCTTGCACGTAACATGGTTTTCACTTGGGCCCCTCAAAAGCATCTTAAGCAGGTTTTCCTGTATTTAGAATACAAAGTCACAGCATAAACAAGAGATTTAATTGCCTGGGCATTATGCTCTTTAATAACCCCTAACCATAGAATCTTAGGAAGAAAGGAACATCAATTCTTCCCATTACTGGGTTTTATCTAAAAAGGCTTCAAAATCATAATTTTTTCTTTAGAAATGTATTGTGGAATTTTTTCCTTGGACAACAGAAAACAGAGGTTTTGTTAGAGGAAGTGCTTTTCCAATTCAAATACATCTCCAAAAGTGATCCTCCATTTAATGACATAGCAAACTTCTCCTACAAGGAATGTGCTGTGATTACTTTCAGTGTTTATTATTTTGAAGCACTTGATGAAAGATAGATAGCTATCACTCACCTTGAAAGTAGAAAATGTTTTCTAAACATAGTTGACTGTTTCCAAATTGATTATGGGTTTGAGGCTAGAATGCCTTTTATATTCTTCCTTAAAAGTACATGCAACTTCCTCCAATACCAATACAATGTGGAAATCTCCAATACTTCAGTTCCCCCTTACTTTCCGAAAAGATAAATGGCTCTTTCCCAACATGTGGATAGAAGGTGTTATAGGAACAAAGTGTCGTAAATTGATCCTGGATTGCATTCAAGAGCACATATCCCCCCTTTAGAAGCATATGGGAATCTTGAAAATAAAGTTGCACTGAGAGCCATTAAAATGGGACCCTTTTAGGTATGCATACCTTATTTCATGAATTTAAGAGCCCTTTCTGGAGATTTAGAAAAGTAGTAAAGCTTCAATTTAGTGGTTCTTTTTGTCTGAATGAAATAGGTATATCTTTTTATGCATACATACCCAATTTATACTGACATTTGCCATATTAGGAGCTCTTTCAAATACTTCAGTTAGCATTTTTCTGACAGCAGTGAAATACTATGCTAATTGCAATGACATTAAAAAGATTTGGTCTCTTTTCAACAGTTGTACAAACCTAACAGACACTCTTCAATATTATTTTATCGGCAAAGCAATAATTTTGTATTGAATAATTTCAAATTACTTTGTGAAGTAAAAGCTAATTTGGCACTTTTCTGTTGCAATCCTGACAAGTTTGTGTCGATGCATAACTGTGGACAAAACATGGATACACTACTACACTCCAGAGACAAAGGAACCGTCAAAACAGTGGTAATTTGAATGCAAACAGGCTCTGAAGAAGGCTAAGATGGTGAAATTGACCAGCAAGGTGATGGCCATGGGTTATTAGGATGCAGAATCATCAATTACTTGGAAAAAGCTCAAATGATAACTGGAGAGTATTATGTGTTATTATTGCAACTGTTGATAGAAGAAATCAAGAAAAAACGTCCTCATTTGAAAATGCATGGGTACCATCCTGCACAGTTTTGAAGGCCAAAATTATGGAATTAAAGTTTGAATTATTACAACATCCACTGTATTCACTGGATTTGGCCCTCAGTGACTTCTTTTTATTTCCAAATTTAAAAAAATGGTGAACAACGGCTCACGTCAAATGAGGAGGCCATTGCCCAAACAGAAGCCTATTTTGAGGAGCTTCCAAAATCTTACTTTTTGGACAGCTTAAAAAAGAAATGCTTGGAAAAGTACATAGATTAAGTTGAAAATACAGGTGCAGAAACAAATAGAAAAGTAACTTCGAAGCAGTTTTATGCATATTGCATAATGATCAGAGACAATGAGGGATACAGTCATATTAAGCTGTCATTTATTTTAACAGCTTTCAGTTGATTATGTATGCAAAAATAGAGACAGAACAAATTATATTCATATGACAGAACCAAAAGAAATTGTGTACAGAAGAGTATATTCATTTGAAATATGCAATCATGAATGACAGCAACATTGACGACATTGGAAGAAGTGATTTAACTGTCAACTTACATAGAAAGTCCACAACACATACATGAGTACACACAAGATGCTATAACCTATGTAAGAAAACATGGTCGCCCTGATTTATTCATTAAATTCACTTGCAATTCATCATGGCTGGAGATCAAAGAAGATGTGATTTATGGATAATCTCCAATGGACCATCATGACATCATAGCTCAAGTTTTTTGACAGAAACAAATGAGATTCATGGTAAAAGGAGGTCAGGGTAAAAGGTTTCCAATGAAAGGAAGGCTTTGCAATGGTATTCCCCCTTATCCCGCTTCTAGCAGAAATCTTCATGGACGATTGGGAGAGTACCCTTTTCAGCCATGAGAATGACCTCATCAGTTACTGTCTCTATTGAAGAAGATATGTTGATGATATTATCTGCATCTGGTATGGTTCAGACCAACCAACAGTCACCAATTAGGTGACTTCCTTTCCCTCCTAAACTCCCTTCATGACTCCATTTCTTTCACCATAGAACCTGAATCCCAAGGCTCGCTCTACTTCCTCCACCTTACCATTTCCCTCATTAATGGAAGACAGGATTTCAGCATTTATAGCAACCCAACCTACACAGACATCACCATCCATTGCCACTCTTCCCATCCCCATTCTTAAAAGTTAGCCACTTTCCATTGCATCATCCATCGAGCCTCTCACACCCTTACGTCCTCTTCCAACTTCCAAAAAGAAATCTCAATCATCTGTCAGATAGCCATCAACACAACCCCCAATTGGTGGATAAACTCCTTTTTAAAAAACAAAAAAACTGTTGCATCCTGTAACATCACCCTGTCTCTCTCTCTCCAACTTCCCCAACCTCAGTCTTCATGGAGGAAAATCCCCCTCATCAGAAAGCCTTCCTACATGCTTGTGAATATCCTTCCCAAGGACAAAAGGGCAGCTTTCTTCTACATTCCATCAATCTGCAGAGAGCTATTGGCCACCATAAGGACCAAAGAAACCCTGATTCCCTCAGTGGGGTATATGAACTCCATTGTAAAGACTGCCTAGTGTACTGTATAGTGGTTGCTTGTTAAGGACCAGAGCACAACTGCTGCTTCCATACTGGGGGATTGGAATCCGTATCCACTGCGACGCAACAACGATTTTTCAGTGAAACTGCTCCACAAAGAAAAGGAAGGAGATTAAACCTGTTGGAGCAGATAGAAATAAAAGGTGCCCTCACCAATGAATACCTATGCCATAACCCCTCACCTCTTATTTCCTTGCCTCTCATAAATTGTTGATCTTGGTTTTCCCCACCTCCTTTCCCTCCCTCCTCCTGTACTTTCACAACGTTTCTGACGCCTGATGATGTCTGCATGTAGACGAAACTAGTCACCAATAAAAAATATTTCTGTGGAAATTACCTAGTGTTCATTCCTACTTCTTTAGTATCTCTTCTAATTGTCCAATGAATGGATGTTTGTGAGAGCGCCAGAAAATAAATAAATATTCAAATCTTAAAATCATTTGAATGAAAGACACTGCAATTATTGTCCTTCGAAATTATGTGGAGAAGAAAGTCCTTAAAATGATGAACATTGAGTTTGTTCCATAAAATTAATAAACAAGTTATAGAAATTAACCAACTTTTAAACAGGCTATTTTAGAAACTAGAATCTAAGATGCTTCTTTTGATGATTTGAAAACTTTTTCAAGATTAATTATGACAGCCTAATATCTAACAAATTTCTCTCCTGCCATTGGCATTCAATAAACTCAAAAACAAGTTCTTTGCAGTCACCCATGTTACTTCAAAGGATTTCCGTTTCTCATAAGATAGAGAAGAAAGTGAATCATCAAAGGAACACAACAGGGATAACAAGTTAATTGTTTCAGAACAGATTCAATATGTTGAGTAATTCTCTACAAACCTGTTCCACAGTGAGAGCGTCAGTGGAGTAAAATATGTAGTCCAGGCAGCCCACGAATCCTGAAGTGTAATTAGTGAAGGGAACCTCTCCATAGGCACTTGAAAGCGAGAAAGGGTGTGACAAGTTCATACCAATTGTGATCAAACTGCCACCCTCACTCTTTGCAACATCTTCATTATCACCTTCAACATCATTAAAAAATAATCAGTAAATCAATATAAATAACAAATAGAGATATTTTATGCAATACATACACTGTTTCTAAGAATTATAATAGTCATAGGAACTTCAATGTCACAATTTCAACACTTTGTAATGAGCATATGGCTATGGAAATTAGAATACAAGTTATTTTTTTATTGTTTATTCAGAATTTTCACTTTGGATAAAATAACAATCGAAATTCCTTACTGCATTATCTATTACAACCGTGCATATTTTTCTATACTTATATTTTAATACACAATCCATTTAATATATTTTTATATTTTCAAAGAGATAATTTTATGGGAATTTTAAATAGTGTTTTATGAATGGTTTGTGTTTTTATTCTCATGTACATGTGAATAACTTTATTCTCATGTATATGTGCGTAACTGCAATTGCTTTTAGATTATATAGCTCCCACTTTTGTCATTACTCTATTATAAAAACATTCCACAGCTATCAGATGAAACAAGTGGTATTGGCTTTTGCTTAATAGGCATAAAATGAATGCTTTTCTCTAATAAAAATTGAAAAACTCAGCAAATGATTTTCGAAGACAGATTGGATTTCTCTTCCTACTTTAGACATGGGTATTCCAATATATTGCCCTTAACCCCTCTAGCCGGTTCGACATACACGTGTACAGACCCTATTATCTTTCCCAACTGTGGATGTACGTACGGCGCACGTCCAGTCTGGTCGCACCTCATCTGTAGTAAGTCTCTTTTCCCTTGCCATCTCTTGTTTTTTTTTCACACTTCTTGCTGTCTTATGTGGAGAATGTGTGTATCATGCTGCCACCTTTGTTGCTCCATCATAACCAGCAGTAAATATTTTTTTAATATATACTATATATTTTGGAAAAATTTAAATACCGCCGTAGGATCCAAATCCCAAAATATAAAATACTGCCTTGAGGGGTTAATGGAGAATGCACCTCAATGAAGCCCAAGTTTTCAGAAGAAATTTTAATCTTCTCATGCGTGAAAGGACAACTGATAAACCCACTCCTTCTATTTATTTATCATTTGAATATTTGAAGAAGACGGACCACTGATGGTAACATTAATGTTGGACATGGATGTGGAAAGGTAACAAAGATAAAAAAGGAAAGAATTGGACATGGACGTGGAAAGGTAACAAAGATAAAAAAGGAATGAATTGGACATGGATGTGGAAAGGTAACAAAGATAAAAAAG
>KZ309623.1:21897-32491 GCA_000376725.2 Ladona fulva
TAAAAATGGGAACGGTCTTGTTATACACCAGTAGTAGAAATTTTCGCAAGTTTTAACCTAAGCTAACTCCAATTTAGCGATTTTTATTTAATTTTTGTAAATATTCCAAATACTTTGTCATAAAGTAAAAATAAAATTGCAACACCAAATGTTTTCTAAGTTAATTTCCTGTTTTACAAACTACGACGTCTCAGAGTAACACGAAAATGATGTGTGTCTAACACTAAAATGGAATTTTTTATAGTTTTATTTGGAGGGGACTATTTATGAGCAATATTGTGATATTTTCAAAAAATCGTACTATTGCGTTGATCATGAGGATTACTTCCTGCTCTTATTTCCTATCTATTGGTGAAAGTGCACGATAATAAAGGTACGGCGTTTGATAGAGCTCAATTTTGATAACATTCCAGTATATTTGGTCAAAGTTTACTTGATCCAATGAACCGAAATCATCTACCAAATACAAGAATAATAAAATTTCTTAAATTTTCTGCCTTACTGTATTTCGGTCGGCTTCATATAATTATTCCTTCAAATCTATTGTTGTTATAATAAGGTCCTTCAAGCAGTATAACAATATACATATAATATATAGCAAAATACTTTTCTAAATTTGTGTGTTTCATTGGCTGAAAGCAACACTCGAGTCAAAGATCGTAATTCCAAGTCAAAGCATGCCATGAAAAGAGTTCGCACAAGTAATACTTCATAGGTAAGGTTTGTGCCGCATAAGTTAATAGCAATCAATGTAAGTCATGATATACAATAGTAAGTAGCGGCATTAGATCACTTGTGAGAAATCGAGGAATCAACGATTAAACAAGAGAAGGAGAATAGAACAACATAGTCGAAATAGCAAGAAATCACCAAAGTAATTACTTTGAAAATAAAGGTCTCACAGAAACAGCTGTGATGACAAAGTCCAAGAAATCACTTCAGAATATGTATAACACAAAAGCACTAGCAGATTATTGTCCCAAGACAAGTTGAGTGGGATCCTTGGAGATTGCAATAAATGTCAAATAGTAGGTCCAGAAACAAATTGCAAGAACACAGTAAAGTTGTTCTGGTTCTCATGGGGAAACATACATACACACTAGTCACTATCTGTCTGCTAGCTAGCATTGAGTCTCAGCCTCACTCAAAAGGCAGGAGGGGAGAACGGTTGGAGTTAACACCTTTACCTCAATCCTTGTGATTCCCTTTGGGTGGGTTTACCCTATAATACCTGCTTTGTGAGTTGGCTGCCTCAGTGAGGACCTCGGGCGGCAGTTCGTACCACTTAGTGGAGGCTGCCCGCCTTGCTCACGAAGCATTCCCTAAACAGTGTGGAAGAGACGTGGCATGGTAGTTCAGTTGTTAGAATACCTGCCCGGAAAGTGGGAGACCTGGGTTCGAGTCCCAGTCATGTCACTATTTTTCACACTTGTTATCCTTACTTATTTATTTGTAAATGGGTGATTGGAAAACCGGATCTCCATTGTGGTCATTCTATGGATGTGTTCAGATTGCCATTTTATTTGGAAGATATATCAGATTGTTCTTGCCAACAAAAAGTCACTATCACAATAACAAATGCAGGAGAGAAAGTGGTTGGCTGCATTGACCAATGCACTTTTTTCCTCAAATTTAGGGCTGAAATTCCATGTGCATGTAAAAAATCTTTTTTATATAAACTTTATTAAATAAATAGGAGAATATTTAATCTACCTACCTTTTCCTATTTGGTATTATTATTTTAAATTAAATTAACTTTTTAGATTTTTTTAGTACAAGATAATCACTTCTACATTATTGAGATGGTAAATTCTCTCTAGCGTGATTACCTTGCTATTTAAAGCTATGTTAATTCTGAGTAGAAAAGATTTTAATATCATCATTGAACAACAAAGGATAAAAAGGCTTAGTGTATGGAAACAATAGTAAAATATTTGGTATGAAATATTGCACCTTAGCTTAGTAAATTGTAAGCAACTATTGGCTGTCACTGGCAACTGTGATCTTTCCTGATGAGACAAGCTTCTTTGTTTGAAATAGAGTGTAAGTTCTTTGTAAGTTATAGCCTTTGCTAAGGTAAATAAATAATTCGCAAGGCAAATACCCTGGGTGTAGAAGAAAGACTTCATGAGGATTCCCGCGAGTAAGAGGACTCATAAAATTTGTGGCATCCCAGTGAGTACTTTAACAGATGTTGTGATAGCTTTCTGCAAAGATCTGGTTTTTCCACAGTTGAATGCCATGTGCCATGCGTTACCCTCATGGCCCAGATACCATGGACATTCTGGCATTGGAAAGGTTCCTACGCAATGGAGAAAAACTGCATCAGCCATTATGCACTCTTTCGTCCTCCCCCATGTGGTCCTCCAATGTGTCATGGGTGCTCCAGAAGTGCGATAATAGGATGCGCACATCGTTACATTAATTGACGTGAGTTAGGAACGAGTTGTCATGCTGCCATTATGGAGCTTGAGTGAGCCTAGTGGACAACTGCAGCTGCAGGATCACAGCTCTGTGATCCAAAAACAATAGAGTGGTATTGATATTCTCGACCAACAATTGGGAGGCATAGAAAAGGTCAAATCTGGAAGTGGTATGCTGCCAAAGTATCAAAAGTAACTAAAACCACTTTCCCCATGACTAAGGAGTCTCCAGGAGTCCAAAAGGTCGAATTCTCTAATGAGATTCTTTAGGGTAGCTGTAACACTCTGATCACGCTCAGTTCCACAAGATCTGTCTTTCTCATGGTTCAAAGTGGCATTGAAGTCCTCACCAAGCATAATTTTGATTTCAATACTGGACCTTGAATCATGTTTTCGATGTATCTCTTAACCAGCCTGATGACTTCCAAGGAACACACATGATCATGAGGTCCATAAAAAGAGATTAGAAGAAAGATCGTCAGAACAGGATAGCCAATTTCGATGGTCACTCCCAATGCATGGTCATGTTGACATTTTTCTTTAACACGTTGATTGCCAGCAAATTATCCCTAATTATACTCCCTAATAATAATAATAATTGTGCTCACTTCATATTTATCAATAGATAAAATAAAAATATCAATACTGAAGAAGAATCTTAAAACAAGCCATGATCCTAAGATGTCTTATTAGTTAGGGTTTTCATAAGCCTAAACAGCCGATTTCTCAGTGCCTGATACTTGACTACCCCCTCTTTAGTTAATTGGGATTAAAAGCATAGTATTGTTCAATTTTGAAAAAAAAATCCTTTTGATCTTCTTTTAGTCCTCTCTTTCTCTGTGGTGAGTTTCCTGTGGTTCTCCCCATTTCGTCATCTTCCTTTTTCTTCCTCTTGATGTATGGGGCAGCAGAGGTGCTGGCTTGTGAATCCTGCAAGATATAGCCAAAGTCGGGGGACTGGTGAAGGTAGAGTGAGATGTTGAGGGTTCGGGTGTAGGTTGACAAATCACTGCAGATGCTGTAGGAGCAAATGTGGGAGGATGATTTGAGGTGTCTGAGATGGTGCTCAAAGTAGGCATTAATGAAGACACTAGTATGACAGATGTAGTGCAGGAAGGCTGTCTTCTTGGCACTCCTCCTGGTGTGAAGTATTGAGAGAGCTGTGCACCTTGGGGATATTCTTTGGCATTGTGCCCCTCCTGATGACAATGGAAGCATTTCTGATCAACCAAGGTGAGAAAGATGTAATGGGGATCATCACCTATCTCAACTACAAAACAATCAGGAAGGATTACAACCTCACCCCTCACTACATAAACCATCCTCTTCCACGATCTCACATGATTATATCCATCCTGTCTTATTCCTTAAGAAAGTTGATAGAAAGGAGAGACTGTTTGTATGGCCTGACTGAGAATTTCAACCAAGTCTTCATCTGCCACTTTGGGTGATACATTGCTCAGGAATAATTTTTCAACTGTGGCTACCATTCTCCTCACTTCCAACCACAAGTGATTGATACTAATTCCACCATGATGTGCCATGAAGGCCAAAACCAACTCTTCATTTTGCAAATAAATACATACCCTGTTATGAGAGAGTGGAGTAACATGTGTGACTGTTGGCCCCATGCCTAATAAATCACCCACCTTAACCATGTACACATACATTGAGGTGTTCAGAATCAAGGTTATAATGATCCCTTTCTTCTTATTGGGACCATTGCTAGGTGGGGTTATCTTTTAAGGTTGGAAGGCAAAGATTGTTTTCCCATCTAGGGAACTTGGTTGCATGCCAATTTCAGAAAGTCATCCATGGAATTTCAGGCTGTGGAAGCGTAGCTCGGCGGGTTTTTGGGAGAAAACAGAGCGGGAGAGGAATATGCTGGGGCAGGTGGCTGGGAATGGGGTAGAAAAGGAATGTGGGATGCCGACCTTTGTACTGTTATCGTTTCTCGTGAGGTTAGACTGCGAGGAGTGTGGAAAAGAAGGGAACCCACTCCCAGTGGGCACAGGAGAAGGGAGGATGAGTGGGTTTGAATGAGCAAAAGGTATGAGTCAAGCAGATTGCAGGTGATGATGTCTCTGTAAAATGGCGCTGCATTGGACAAACGAGATGAAGGATGGGTGAAGAAAAAGCACTGCTGGAAACAATTGTCATACTGTAATTAACACCACTGGACTAAGGAGGGGGTACTTGATGATAGTTGTTCAGTAATTGTTGTACTCAACATGCCCTTCTCACAGCAAAGGAGTGTGGTAAGCAAATTATCACTAGTAGGGGGGTCACAAGCATTAGGTGAACTAATGCTGTGAAGGGGGGACCCAGGTGTGGTCTTCCTTAACACCATTCAAGGTGCACTAATCATGCTCGTAGAATAAGTAGATGGAAGTGATGTAAGAATAGTGGTAGACATGTGGGATGGAAAACTTGAGGTAAGGGAATGAGACACTATATCACTGTCTCCTCAAATGCACTCTGCCGTAACCAACCCAGACAGCAACCACACTTGTTGATGATGACAAAACAACTTAATGGCAAACGGGATGAAGCCTATCTTTCAAACCAGTGCAATTTAACCTGATAGATATATTATTCCACCGTAAGTGGAATTTATATATCCCAGGGGCCCTAAAACATACATAAATAGCTAAGAGGCTGTCAAAATCCACATGGGCCACAAGTAAACATTCAGGATGACAATGAAAGATTGAGCATCTCGGATGACTTATTCCAAGTTTCCCTATGATTTGTAATTAAAGAGCATTTCAAGCGACCAAGAGAAGAAAGCAAGGTCATATTTAATTCTTTGCAATGCCTACACATCTATTATAGATCCCTTTCCTCATCATACCATTTTGCAGTCACCTATGTATAAGTTGACTGTTTAAATAAGTCCAGTGTTTCACCTGAAAGTAATTCCCACAAAGAAAAGGAAGCAGCCTGGCTTAGTACCAATGGCCATATTACCTGCTATCATTGTCTATTACGTTTTGTTATCTCTGCTTTTGACTACTCCTGTAGTTTCAAGAATAATTTATTTCAGGAAGTGCATCAAATTAAAAATGCGCAACTACATCATGTCATCTGTTGCTAACAAAGAAAAATTTGACAACACGCCTACGTCAAAAAGGAATCACATTTCCACCATCCCCAAGGTTGAGACAGATGTGATAAGTCTGGGAACACATGATAACAAGTGTAGAGCAGATGCCTTATCTCCTTAGATAAGGAATTAAATACAGTGGAACTTCGCTCAACGAGCACCTTCCATAACGAGTGATTCGCATAATTAGCAAAACAAAATGTAAAAAAAAAATGACTCCCTTAATAAGCGATGTTTCGCAGAATGAGTGGCAAGGGAGGAGACATTGTGACGTCACATGCAGGATCCTGCCTGCATCTCGGCTTTCAGTCTGTTTAGCACTCGTTCAGCTAGCATCTTACTGTCGCTTGTGAAAGTTGTATTCAGACACATTATTGTGTATTTTTTTTTAAGTGCAAAGTTTAAACATGTTTACACGTTTGTCCCCAAAGAAAATGCCGCAAGAAGACATGGGTAAGAGAAGAAAAATCAACGTAGAAGTCAAAAGCCAAATCATTGAGATGTAACCCTCATGTCACCTCCCTCCCTCTCCACCTTTTCCCGCAAAGGAGCCACCACACGCTTGACGTTTGAGCTCCCTATGAGTACAACCCCCCCACCCCGGCTTCCTTTAGGCGCAGCTACTTAGGAGGGTGGAGCGGCAGGCATGGTCTTCCGAACGGGCTCATCGGCACCTTCCAGCGCCGAGAACCTATTGCGGACAGGGATAGGGTTCGTCGTCGACTCCCCAGCATCCTTGCCAGCCCGCGCAGCTCCTCCACTCCTCGTAGCCACCCTCCACTCAGGTTCCAGGAGTGGAGCAGAGCCCGAGAGGTTAAGAGTGGGCATCACTTCCTGCGCGACAGAGCAACCAGAGTTGACTCTGGGGCGAGCCACAGACGTCGATGCAGAAGGAACTGCCGCAGAGTTGGGAGCTCCCCTCCCACTCATTGAGGTACTTCCACTCCTTAGAATCAACGAGCGAAGCTCCCCCACAGCCCTCTCAAGGTGCTAGACTCGTGCCCACAGGGGGTCGGTTTCCACCCTCCTTTCGTGAGCCATAAGGACAGATCTATAGGAAGACATCCTAATTCTAAAGAATTTAATATGAGACACTAAAAACAAAAACAAGTTAAGAATGGGCAAGATTTACCTCCAGCTGGGCTTTACCTGACTGACCTCACCCAAGTAAATGGGCTAAATTTCTATTTCAAGATGAAACTTACGGGGAATAAATGCGTTAACGGATGGTTAGATGTGAAATGGAGTTTATTTATGCAAGGTAAAGTTTAAATTAATTTAATACGAAATAGGAATGTTTTAGCTATTGAGTATCTACGAGTATGGTTTGAGTAAAATACAGTAAAAATATGCTGCTAATGAAGAATTATTGAAGGTTTTAACTAGGAGATAATCGCTGCTTGCTGCTGTTGGTGCATAAACTTGGATAATCTGAACAGAGTAACGCTTGTTTATCTTTAGGATGAGTTTAAGTTTCTCAGGGAATAGTGAAATTATTTTATTTGCAAATTTTAATGTCATAAGTTTATAACTAAATCAAGAAAAATAATGTTTCTTTCGGGGGTAATGCCATTCATGGCGCGGGCCGCGATCGTTCGAGCGGCTATCTCTGCGATGTGAACAATCTTCCTGCTGTTTCAATTGTTTGTCAAGATACTGTTAANGTGGAAAGGTAACAAAGATAAAAAAGGAAAGAATTGGACATGGATGTGGAAAGGTAACAAAGATAAAAAAGGAATGAATTGGACATGGATGTGGAAAGGTTTCCCAAGGAGAAATGGACATGAAAAAGTCTGTTGGGTCCGGGACATGAACTTGGGTCTCCCAACTGCTGGTTGCTTGCAGTATCCATTGAGCTATCCCACCAGAATATTTCTCCATGCTGTTTGGGAGACTTTGTAAGCAATGGCACGTGAGATTTTCTGACTAACCAACTGGGACCCGGTCCTATCAGACTTTTTGCATATCTATTTCTCCTTGGAAATTTTCCTAGGTGCACGCCTTATCATGCCAAGTCACCAGAACTCTTTTCCTTGTGGAAAGGTTTGGCAGAACTGAAAGTAGCTGAGAAACTGCTGAAGATCAATGCTAATCATTTTCTGAAGTATGATCAAAAAATAATTAATTTGCAATAATCTTTATTTTAATGCTAGAAAAATCTGGATTGAAGTGTTTTAAATGGAATCAGATTAAACAGAAATATTAAGATGATAAATAGACAAAGGATCAGAAAACGAAAAGTGCTCAAAAATGAAAATCTCCATGACCATTCCACTATATTATTTCGAGGAAAAATGGAGATCTCCATGAGCAGTCCACAGCAAGTTAAGAAGCCATAGAAAGTCATGAAAAGTCAAGTCATAAGCTGTATGCATTAAGAACACACAGAGAAATTACTGAAACAAAGCCAAGTGAGTACATCAAAACAAAACTCTTCAAAGTAGAAATTCCATCTTCAGAAGAAAATTAACCAAAAGAAGCTTTGAAAATTAATAATAATAATGTTTATTTGTCAGAGAACCATAGTTAGATACAAGGTTCAAGACATTGTCAAAGATATGAGAAATATTTAAAAATATAAAAAGGATAACAATCACATTACAGAGGCTCACATATGCAGTCATTAAATTCATGTACAGAATACAGAGGTTTTCTGATTAACAAAGTGAAGAGAACAGACTTAAGCTTATTTAAATTAAGAATGCGAATATTTCCAGGAAGTTTATTGAATAGTAGAAGGCTCTTCAAATTGACATGGTTTAAAGATTTAGATAGTCTATATTGTGGTATGTCCAGGTTGTTTTTGTACCTAGTATTGAAACTGTGTATGTTTGACCTAAATTGCTAGGAATTAAGGCTGCTGTAGCGCTCTGAGATTTCTGATTTTAACGGTCGCTCTTCAGAGCATACGAAGTGGCGATATTTAGAACTAAGGAGAGGATTGGGAAGGGGGGAAGATATGCGCTTATTCTGTTGTAATATAGCTGTTGATCAACTCAAAAATCGAGCTAGTTCGTCAGACGAAGCTCGCTTCTTCTTTTATTGGGTTCCCACAGCAAGAGCGTAACCAACACGACAGGAGTGATCGCATCACCGTCACTGCTCGCTCGCCTCCAAAATACGTCTCGGACTGAAGACAGTAAATTTTGGCTGAGTTTTCTTGCGAAGATTCCAACTCACCTATTTTTATCATGGACACTCGAGTCCGGAGTTGAATAAAAATTGAACTAGACATAGAAAAATTCTCAGACATTTTCCACCTAATCGAAATGAAATTTTAGTATAACTTTTGAATGTTTATTCTTGGCTGAAATAAAAAATTTCAGATTATTTCCATTACAAAATAAAAAGATGTTATCAAAACAACCTTTCTTGTGAATGGATGGACATAAAAATGGGAACGGTCTCGTTATACAAATGTAGTTGAAATTTTCGCAAGTTTTAACCTAAGCTAACTCCAATTTAGCGATTTTTATTTAATTCTTGTAAATATTCCCAATACTTTGTCATAAACTAAAATTAAAATTGCAACACAAATTGTTTTCTAAGTCAATTTCCTGTTTTACAAAATACCTCTCAGAGTAACACGAAAATGATGTGTGTCTAACACTAAAATGGAATTTTTTATAGTTTTATTTGGAGGGGACTATTTATGAGCAATATTGTGATATTTTCAAAAAATCGTACTATTGCGTTGATCATGAGGATTACTTCCTGCTCTTATTTCCTATCTATTGGTGAAAGTGCACGATAATAAAGGTACGGCGTTTGATAGAGCTCAATTTTGATAACATTCCAGTATATTTGGTCAAAGTTTACTTGATCCAATGAACCGAAATCATCTACCAAATACAAGAATAATAAAATTTCTTAAATTTTCTGCCTTACTGTATTTCGGTCGGCTTCATATAATTATTCCTTCAAATCTATTGTTGTTATAATAAGGTCCTTCAAGCAGTATAACAATATACATATAATATATAGCAAAATACTTTTCTAAATTTGTGTGTTTCATTGGCTGAAAGCAACACTCGAGTCAAAGATCGTAATTCCAAGTCAAAGCATGCCATGAAAAGAGTTCGCACAAGTAATACTTCATAGGTAAGGTTTGTGCCGCATAAGTTAATAGCAATCAATGTAAGTCATGATATACAATAGTAAGTAGCGGCATTAGATCACTTGTGAGAAATCGAGGAATCCACAATTAAGCAAGAGAAGGAGAAAAGAACAACATAGTCGAAATAGCAAGAAATCACCAAAGTAATTACTTTGAAAATAAAGGTCTCACAGAAACAGCTGTGATGACAAAGTCCAAAAAATCACTTCAGAATATGTATAACACAAAAGCACTAGCAGATTATTGTCCCAAGACAAGTTGAGTGGGATCCTTGGAGATTGCAATAAATGTCAAATAGTAGGTCCAGAAACAAATTGCAAGAACACAGTAAAGTTGTTCTGGTTCTCATGGGGAAACATACATACACACTAGTCACTATCTGTCTGCTAGCTAGCATTGAGTCTCAGCCTCACTCAAAAGGCAGGAGGGGAGAACGGTTGGAGTTAACACCTTTACCTCAATCCTTGTGATTCCCTTTGGGTGGGTTTACCCTATAATACATGCTTTGTGAGTTGGCTGCCTCAGTGAGGACCTCGGGCGGCAGTTCGTACCACTTAGTGGAGGCTGCCCGCCTTGCTCACGAAGCATTCCCTAAACAGTGTGGAAGAGACGTGGCATGGTAGTTCAGTTGTTAGAATACCTGCCCGGAAAGTGGGAGACCTGGGTTCGAGTCCCAGTCATGTCACTATTTTTCACACTTGTTATCCTTACTTATTTATTTGTAAATGGGTGATTGGAAAACCGGATCTCCATTGTGGTCATTCTATGGATGTGTTCAGATTGCCATTTTATTTGGAAGATATATCAGATTGTTCTTGCCAACAAAAAGTCACTATCACAATAACAAATGCAGGAGAGAAAGTGGTTGGCTGCATTGACCAATGCACTTTTTTCCTCAAATTTAGGGCTGAAATTCCATGTGCATGTAAAAAATCTTTTTTATATAAA